>PVKC010014373.1:0-22183 GCA_004027635.1 Crocidura indochinensis | reverse complement strand
TGGCTCCAGAGGTTTCCTTCCCAGCACTGCAGAATCAAGACAGTACCATGTTCTTTTGCCCTAGCTCAGAAACAATGATGCAGTTGATAGAAAAATCACTGGGATGGTTCCCAGCTGATCTCTGAGCACCATTTGGGAGGCCCTAAATTATTTTTCTCACAATTACTTTGTTTAAAGAAATATAGACTAATTAATTGAACTTAATTTTTATTGAATCCAGTAAGTGCATTTATAATTTCATTACAACGATCAATTAATTAATTAGTCATATAATAGTCCCCCCTTCTACTTTTACAAGGATTCTCTGAATTTAATGGATATTTTATACATAGAAGCATTTTGGGTCATTTGAGCTATCCTTAGACTCAGTTGCATCATCCAAGATCAATTGACTTAATCCCTGAGCTGTGTTTTGACCTGATGATTTTCAATAAAAGATCAGCCATAGCAAGTGTCACAAACTGCAGAGAAAATTATTGTTCTTAGATAATTCATTGCTCTCCATAACCTCAAGCTCCTTAAAGGCAGTATTTTATTTTTATTTTTTTCAAAATGATAGGTCTTCTTTGTCATAATGAGAATTTTGGAGTCCATTTAGTGATTTCTTTTGCATTGACTCCCACGAGGCTCAGGGGTGGCTAGAACTCAATTTTAACTACAGTCGATTTATGATTTAATAGGGAACATAATAACATGTTTTGCTGAATGTTTTGCACTTCATGAATATGTTAATCAACTTACTGTACAGAATTTAAAAATATTCTGATAATGGACTATATTGCCTTTTCCAGACAAAAGATGTATTACTTAGTTTAATGTTATAGATAATCCTGGGAAATGTTCTGCTATGGCATAGTATGGCTAATTATTTAAAATTTTTAATTTACTTATAAGTTTTTAGTATTTCTTTCTGGAAAGCTTTTAAACTGTACTTCTAAAAGTAAACAAGACATAGTGTCATTCTCTCTGTGTGATATAAAGGGAATACAGAAATAAGGGAATCAGATTTTTCCAAATGGTATCAAAAGTTTCTACTCTGTAGAAATGAAGTACAGATGTAGACTTATTTTTTTTTACTTCTCTCCAACTTCTGTTGTTTATTCTATTTCATAAAGCCCCGACAGAAAGATCACCAACAGATACTGTGTGTTGATCGCATTCTAAAATGCTTTTTACCAATGGATGGAGATGACAAGACTTTCAAGTGTTTGGGCATCCAGTCTAACTCCCTTGTTTTACCTAGGAAGAAATCATAGCAACATTCAGGATGGCTTATTTTCATTCATAGCAACATTCAGAATGACCTATTTTGAAATGTCAAAAGAGGAAATGTATAAATGTAAAATTGAAGGCCATCCTAGAAACATGAGAATTCATGGGGTAAATCTATTTAGATTCTTATTCTTTTATTAATAATACCTTTATTCAAACATGGTGATTACAAACATGACTGCAGTTGGGTTTCAGTCACAAAGATCTGATTCTTATTAATCTGATACAGATCATTAATACCATAAAATAAAGCACAATAATTTGGCATACTTTTATAGAGTATACTGCCAATGTAAACTGAAAATGAAAATAAAAAGTTATTTGAACAAATGGTATAGTAGTAGTAAGATCTAGTAGTCAGTATACACTGAAAGAGGAAATAGTGAGGCACATGTAACTTCTCAAAAAAAGTAGATATATTTATAGTGGTTCCATGTTTCAGAAATGGTTGGCATCCCTTAAAAATTTTTGTTTTTGTGTTTAATATAACAAACACTAGATATATGAATAATCGTTAAAAATATGTAATGTGAATACATATACATGGTGTGTAGCGAGGTTTCAGAAAGAAAACTTTATAATCTAAGCCCAATTGCTTTTGCTGTTTTGTTTTGATTTAGAGCCACACATGGTGGTGCTCATGGGTTACTCCTAGCTCTTTGCTCAGGAATCACTCCTGGAAGGGTTGGGGAATTATATTGGATGCCAGGGATGGAATCCAAAATGATTGCATGCAAGGCAAATGCCCTTACCATTGTATTATCACTTTAGCCCCTCAATTGCCTTTTTAAACTCTATTTAAAGAAAATCCATCACATAGTTGACATAGTTGACCATAATATATTTGTTTACAGATAAGTGAAAGCAAAGTTATTGAAGAAAAATTAAAATGAAAACAAAGAGAAAGAGAAGAAAATTTTAAATGAAAAAGAAAGGCAAAAAGGTATATTAGCAAGCTCATTTGTACTATTGAATCTCCATTGAAGTAATTAACATAATGGCAGAAGGTTTAGTAAGGTCTTGTTGTTAGCTGCCAAATTGCTGTGTTCCCAAAGTTTGGTCAGATTTATGTCCCCCAAAGGGATAATGAGGCAAGGCTAAGAGGAGAATGGTGATTTAGGGTGACGATGACAGCAGGTGTGGCTTCGGCAGAGTGGAGCTAGCAGTTTTCTGCTATTAAAAATTTCAAGTAATGGTTCACTGACTCTTCAGGTCTTGGCTATTTTGAAAAGCATATTTTCCAAGTCTATTTGCACAAAAACAATTTTTTATTGCCTTGGAATTATTTTTCTTGGTTTATGAAAGTTCTTTGTATTATATATAAAGTGTGTGTATATGTATGTGTATGTTTCTAGTGTGAATACCTTATATTTTATTAGATATCCCCCAAATAAATTCTTTTTCCTTTCTCTACCAAATTTCAGGATCACTATAATAAAGAAACCAGACCTGCTTGACTGCATGTCTTTAATTTCACAAATTTTGTTTTTTATCTCTGAACAGCAGGTAATATTTCTTCATGGCAAGAATTGGTCTTCAAAATGTATTGTTTTCTTTCTATATTATTGATTTCTGCTGTTGGTTTTATTTTTCTCCTGCTTGTGTTTTGGTTTGTTGTTGGTTTTCTAGATATTTAAGGTGTGCCTTTAAATTGTTTATTATCTTTTTACTTCTTTAAAAAAATTATTTATTTAATGAAAATATATTACATGGTTGACATAACTGATCATAATGCACTTATTTCAGGCTGACAGGAAGCAAAGTTATTAAGAAATAGAAAGAGACTAGAGAATTAAAAAATAAAGTGGAAAAAAAAGGGGAGAGAGTTTATTAGCAGTGATATCTGTGAAAATTGTTGTATCACCAATAAAGTCATTGATACGATAGCTGAAGGTTTAGTATGCTCCTTTTTTTTTTTTTAGAGATGGGGGATACACTAAAAAATGTGTGTGGCAGTTTTCTTCATGTTTGCTATTCCTATGCAAATGACAACTGCCACACACACACAATTTTTTACTTCTTATGGTATGTATGCCTGCATCGCTATGAGTTTCCCCTTAGTTACAGCTTTTTCTGTGTTTCATACATTATGGTAATTTGTTTGTTTGTTATCATTAGTCTCAAGGAATCACTTTATTTCGTTCTTGATTTCCTCTTTGATCTAGTTCTTAATGAGCAGCATGTGCTTTCTAATTCATTTTTGGCATTTCTCTGCTACCTCAAATCTACGCCCTAACAACTTAATTTTATTTCTGTCTAAAACATTGCACTATTGGTCTCTCTGTCCATCAATCTATTTATTTATCTATATCTATGAAAGAGAGAGAAGAGAAGGGAGACTGAAGTTGAACTTGGAAACGTGACAAATCTTATAGCATAACTTCTTTTCAATTCCTCAATCATGTACTAAGAACCTTCAAGACAATGCTAGTATGTAAAACATATTATTTTTGGTGGGGGTGAGTGGGGTGGACAGTTGTGTTCCATAAATTGAAAACATGCCAAGCAGATACTCCTCCCCTGAGTTACAGTTCCAACCTCACTCTAGACTCTCATTTAAAAATCATTTTTACATTTTTATTCCTCAAATACATGGGGCCAAAGAGATAGTACAGGAATTAAGGTGCATACCTTGCACATAGTTTACCCTAGTTTGGTTCTCAGCACCAAGTATAGCCCCTCGCCATTTCCAGAAGTTATCCCTAAGTAAAGAGTCAGTAATATACCCTGAGCACTGCTAGTATGCTCTACAAACACACAAACAAAAGAACAATACAGCTTACATCTCTTCCTTTACCTCTATTTACATGGCCATCAAGCAGATTTCAATACCTATCTTAACTCCTAGCATTTACTATCCTCTCTCCTCTATAATCTGTTCTTCACATGCAGCCACATGGAGATCATCAGCGTGATTTTCTTCTCAAAAAGAACAGAATAGAGGGCACAGGAAGTTGCTTGGAAGTGCATGCTTTGCATGAGGAAGCTCAAAGTTCAATTTCTGTCTTACCAAGCACTGTAGTGAGTGACACCGAGCATTGAATCAATAACAGTCTTCAATACTCACAAGTTTCAGCTAAAACAAACAAACAAAAAACACCATAAAAGAATTGAAGTAGTTTCTGTCATCTCCCGATTTAAAACCCTTCAATTAGTAAATGAAAACTCTTGAGAATACCTATAATTTAGTTCCTTCTCACTTTAGCATACATATCTCAATATTTTTTCCTAATCTCTAACCAAATGGGGTACCTTTAATTTCCTCTATAGCATTGTTTAAATGTTTGCTTCCAAAGCATAATGTATCTATAAACTAAGTATAATTTCTTGTATAAGAATAAGGGTAGTTAACCCCTTTTGGTTCCCTGAGCACCACCACTAGGACCGAGCCCTAAAGCCCTATTTCTTGCTGGGTGTAAACCCCCACCCCCCAACAAAGAATCCATGTTCAAGGAATGTTACCTTAGCATAGGCTATGGACAGCAATTTATAAATCTTATTTAGAATACTCATTATTTAGTATAAGTAGTGTTACAAATCAGTTTTTAGTGATGCAATGAATCATCTTTAAGATACATGATTGATCAAGAGGGCATATAGAATAAAGTATAAAAATACATACACCTTGTATGTGTACATGGCAGACTTACTGTTCAGACCAGGTACTTGTGGTATTACCTGAAGACCAGAGACCAGTTGTATAGCTGTTTTTCAGTGTATTCACTAATAAAATGTGGGCATCTGGTGGAATTTGGCTGAGGTTTGCTTCCATTGCGATGTGCCACCTGGCACTTGGCATGAAAGAGCCATGTGGCTAATCTCCTACTCTAATTCTCATCTAAGGAATGTGATAGTTATGAACAGCCAGATTGGCTTTAGGTGAAACCCCGTAACCTCTAAAGAGGCAGAACTTTTTTAACACCTCAAAAACTTTCCGTGGAAATTTTCTTTGCTGGTAATGTTCTCACCCTGTTTTGCCCTTGATAACCATCTGATTTAGCTGGTTTCTTAGATCATCTTGTCTAAGTCTCCCAATATGTAGTCACTCCTTTGAATGCTCTCTGATAGAACACATCTCTGTTCCTCCTCAGTTCTATACTGAATCACAATGCTGATCAGATTCGGCCACTATGAGTCACTGATAGAATCCTTGAGACTGGAAGAAAGGGCGAAGGAGGAATATTTTCTTCTGCTCAATCTTGGTTGACTTCTCCAGCAGAGATGCTCTTACTTCCAGTTCCATGGAACATCACGGAAAAGCAGCCTATTATGATTTAAAATTCCAAGGCTCACTTCAGCCGCACAAATGCGACAATTGGAACAATACAGAGATGATTAGCATGGCCCCTGCACAACTATGACACGCAAATTCATAATTCAAAATTCCAGATAGTTTCAGCTTCTAGGGTCTGGAGTTTGTAGGGGAATTTAAATTGTTACTATATAACTAAGTCACTGTCCTCTTCTTTTCATCATGCATAAAGTCAATTCTGTGTACTTAATCTGACCTCTTCATAATATTTCTGTTTACAAATGACTTACTTCCTATTTTATATGATCTGTAGTAATATATGATGTCATTTTAACATTTTTTCTCTAGTTTTTTGCATAATTTTTAATTATTTACCTTTTTACTGATGGTTCACCTGTTTTCTATAGTAAATAGAAATATTTATGAAAAGGGGTTCTTGGGTGTGGCCATGTTCACCTCCTCAATTTCTTCAGATTTCCAAATGTCCCATAATATTTTATTTTAAACATGAAAAAAAATCTGGTGCCTGACTTTACAATCTTGGATACACAAACTAATCGAGTGACATCCAGATAAAATTAAGAAAGTAAAATCATTTTTAATTTTGAAATTGATTAATAATGTATGACATTGTGCATGTATATTTCCCCCACTTAATACAGAAAGTTCTTTTAATAGTTTCAACTGTTGAAATCACTGCGCTTTGCAATGTGCTTTTCAAGGTGGTAGGCAGGGTTGGGGGTTGCGAATATGGAGTATAGGGACAATAGTATAACAATGTTTGCACTGGTTTTAAATTGCTGTTGAAATATTATATGCCTAAATCTAAACTATCAATAATGGTATAAATCATGATTATTTATCAAATAAAAATAATTTTAAAAAGAGTTTCAACTTGGGGCCAGTGAGGTGGCGCTAGAGGTAAGGTGTCTGCCTTGCAAGTGCTAGCCAAGGAAGGACCGTGGTTCGATTCCCCCGGCGTCCCATATGGTCCCCTTAAGCCAGGGACAATTTCTCAGCACTTATCCATGAGTAACCCCTGAGCATCAAAAGGGTGTGCCCCGAAAAATAAAAACAAAAAACAAAACAAAACAAAAAAAAGAGTTTCAACTTTTTAAGATTTGAAGGTCAAAAGTCTATCTAGTGGGCAAATTTACGCATGTATAAATAAAGCACAGAAAAGGAATAAATTTTAATTTTCAATTGTTGATGCCATAAATCTAGGATTTCTTTATTTTATTTCTCATTTTCTTTGTTTTCCTACACAATCCATTAGCAATTATGTGACCTGGTTCTACCTTTAATCACCCAACATTCAATCTCTATCATCTGATTCAAGCTACCATTATCTTTTTTTATGGATAGAAAAAATAAAACTTGTCTTCCTGTTACAAAATTTCTTCTTAAAAAGTCTCTTCTCAACCCTATAATATCATGTAGGAGTAAAATCAGATCATAAAAAAAGAGATAGATCATTTATTTGCTCAGAATTCTTTAATGGTTCCATAATACCCAGCGTTAAAGTCAAAAATTTCCTGACACTGTTATCAGTCTTTCTAGCTCATTCTTTTTCTCTCTCTTCCTTTCTGTCCAATCTTCTCACTTCTTCCCTCTTTCTCTTCTCTCATTCTCTGTCTTCATATAATTTTTTTTACATTTCTTATCTCTTTTCCCATGGTCCAATAGATGTGGCTAGTTTCTGTTTTCTCATCAATCATAATATTTCCTCCTGCCACTTCTGCTGAAATGAGCTTATCTTGTAGAATTTATTCTTTAAAATAGACATAACTTAAAATTATCATAGGCACATGTGTTGCCTTAGTTACATGGTGCCAGATAACATGTTGCCTACATCTCCCCTCTTGAGATGTGGACTTTCTTGCTTTCTTGCTTTCATACTGCATTGTGCAATGGGGCTCTTTGGCTTTTGAGAAGACCTCAACTCTCTTGAACACTTATTCATTACTCTATCTCTTTCTTTTCCTCTATCTTCCCTTCATCAGTACATCCAAATTAAACCCATTTTACACTTCAAGAAATTATTATAGTTTAGGTAACATGGTTACAATAGTATTAACCTCTATGGTTTTGATATACAAAGTTACTGTACTTTCACCACCACCAAAGTGAAGGCTTTCCATCACTGTCCTTATAGCACTTATAGTTCACCTTTCCATTCTGCATTCTATACACATTTTGGTAATTTTGGTAAAGGCCTGTCATTGTTCAGTATTTTTTATTTCTTGTTTTGCTGCTATATATTTTGTGAATAATTGCACTCATCTGGCATTTGTCTTTTTTCTTTTTTTTTTTTTTTTGGTTTTTGGGTCACACCCGGCAGTGCTCAGGGGTTACTCCTGGATCCATGCTCAGAAATTGCTCCTGGCAGGCACGAGGGACCATATGGGGCACCGGGATTCGAACCGATAACCTTTTGCATGAAAGGCAAACACCTTACCTCCATGCTATCTTCCAGGCCCCTTGTCTTTTTTCTTATTTCTTTCACTTAGTGTGATACTGTCTAATTTTTCCCTCATAATTTCCTTTTCTTTCTTTTTTTTTTATTAATTTCCTTTTCTTTGCTTAATTTTAATTGCTTGATTTAAGCTCTGTGGTCACAAAATTGTTGTTGTTGTTTTCAATCATAGAATGAATGTCATTTTTCACAGAGCACCCTTTCCTCCACAGATGTCACCCATTTCCCTCCCACCTTCGCCTCTCTCTCTCTCTCTCTCTCTTTCTCTCTCTCTCTCTCTTCTTTTTGACACTATGGTTTTTACTATAGTTATGGATGGGCACATTGCATGTCATTTTCTCCCCTTTTAGACACAGAATGTTGCCCAGAGTCTTGTCCAGAGTGGTCAGTTCCAACTAGCATTGTCATAGTAGACCCTTTTCTACTCTAACTCCACTCACCAGTTTTTGTGGCAAGCTATCTACCCTAGGATGGACCTCCTGACCCTCATCTCCATCTCTAGATATTACCATACTGTCTCATTTCTCTTATATCCCAGAAATGTATGAGGTTATTCTATGTCTCTCCTATTCCCTCTGACTCATTTCACTCATACTAATAATCTCCATATCCATCTCTATATAAGTAAATTTTATGACTTAATTTTGTTTAAGAGCTGCATAGTATTCCATTGTGTAGATATACTACAGTTTATTTAACCTCATCTGTTTTCGGGCACCTGAGTATTCTCCAGATTTTATTCATTTCTTAAGGAATCTGCCTTCACAACAGATAACAACCATAATCACCCCATGGCATACTATTTCTTTATTCTTTTGTATTTGCTCATTATCTGTATTTTTTTTACTAGAAACATAAGCTCCAATAGACAATGGCTTTGTTTAACTCAGGGTATTTCAGGGTATACACCAGGCTGGTGAATGGCTGGTTCCCAACCCCATACACAGTCATGGAGTAAATATAATGGCTGTTTCCTTAGATAGTTAAAAAGTAAATAGCATTTGCTTTTTTGCTTTTTTTTTTTTTTTTGGTTACAGCTAGTTTTGCTCTGAGGCTGCTTTTGTATTCAGGGGATCATATGTGATGCTGAGGAGTTTACCCAGGGCAGAATGTAATCTCTGTATTATATCTTTGGCCCCCTGTATAAGATTTGTAAGGGCCTAGATGCTATATAATAATGTAAAATAATGTAAGAGAAAATCAATAACAGATTAAGATTGTGTTATAATAGAATACTACCTTTCTGTGCTTTACTATTATAATTTTATATCTTCCAAAACATGAGTCTTTACATAAGGTACATAATAGTCTGCCTCAGAATGAACAGATACATTTAACATTATTATTTTGCATTATTAATACTAACTAAAATTACTGATATTCATTACTACTCTCTTATTATCCCATAAGTATAACCTAACTCTGAAATAAAAGAATTTAGAATTTAGTTAATTGTTGATGCTTTCAGAGTGAATTGTGATTTGCTTAATATGTGCTCATGATTTTTATGAGATGGACAATAATAAGCTTAGGACAAAGCTAAAAAATATACATATGTGTTGATATGGGTATTTTTATTTATATAATATAAATAGGGGAAGAGATATAAAGACAAGAGAGGAGAGAGGAAAAAGGGAAAATGAGGGAGATAGAAAATGTAACAAAATTTACTGAAGAGTTAAGGAATTCCAGGTCATCCAAAAACTTTTCCAGCCTCTCCCATCTGTCATTTTGAAATTCTGGTGAGATTGACTTCTTCAAGTAACACAGTCAACTTTTGTTTTTGGAGACTGCAGGATAAATATTACAGATCTGGAACTGCTGGCTCAAGACTTCAAAGCCTTGAATAAATCTGTTGGATGATTTGGAAGCCACCTGGCAGGAAATTTAACTTTTGCAGCTTGGTTTTTTTTCCTTTCCTATTCCTTAATTCCTACCTGCCTCCCCCTTCTTCCCTAACACCAAATTAGCTATTTGGATGCCATAGATGCAGTTTAGACCTGGGTTCCAGCCAAGATCACAAGGCTCAGTGTATGAGAAGTGAATGCCAGCTGTGTTTCAAACAATTTCCAAGGCCAGTGAGGCAGAGGGAGGGTGTTTGGGCTCCTGATCTTGCAGTTTTCCTTGTTCTTTCTCTCCCTCTTTCCTTCCTTCTTTCTCTCTTCATACACATATATGTGCTATTCATACTTAAAGTCTACAACTTTTAGAAATAATAGCATGGTACTTTACTCTCCCTTTTCTGTCTAATTCTGTCCCTTTTCTCTTGATCCCCTTTCCTGTAAAAGCACTGGTTATCTGTACAAAGGAGTTAAATAAACAGAATAGGCAGCAGGACATCAATGAAGAAAATAATCTAGAAGGGCTTCCAAAAATTAATAAGATGTTTTAATAAATAGACTTATACCTTAGAAGGGAGCAATAGATGTTATAAATTTGAAAACCCAGTTCAATAAAATGGGTATTTATTATTACAAAGAATTATATAAACATAGCTTTTGAAACAAATCCATGAGTTTGCTAAATATGGCCCAATTTTTTGATGTTAAAGATAAGTTTACATTCAAGGTTTTGTGTTAATGCATACAAAATTATCTACATTTATGCCTATACTTAACTATCTATAATTGTATTAAAAATGTCATACATGTACATACAGTACATGTCATATATTTAATAGTCTCTCAGTTTAATTTCCAGAACACCCCCAAAAAACAGTATTCTATTTCAATAATGACTTGGTGGATGCATTTGGCAATCACTTCTCATCTCAATTTCTATATTAAAATCAGTTCTGTTAATTTTTATATGGAGCATATTATCTTGGTACTTTGAAAACATCATCTCAATACAAATCTTTTTAACTTGCAAAAATAAAATAAAATTAAAGAATAAGCTTAAAATATACATCCTAATAAGTTGCATGTGGCCAATACATGCTTGTTCATTGTGAACATCATATTTGAGTTGGAGTTCATGGTTCCTGTCTTGGACCTGTTAAATTTCCTTAAATAGTTTAGCAGTGGATTTAAAATTGTAAAACAAGGGATGGAGCAATAGCATAGCCAGTATGGCATTTGTCTTGCACACAACCAACCCTTGGGCATCCTATATGGTTCCCTGAATCTGCCATGAGTAACTTTTGAGCACAGATCCAGGGGCAACCGCTGAGCACTGCTGAGTGTAGCCCCAAAGCAAAAGAACTTAAACAATTGTAAAATATGGAATTTCCACATACTTTTGAGGTAATGGTTTCATATTCTTGGAGAGCACTGTCTGTCTCAGGAACAAAGAGGGTAGTAACAGGATCTGTGCAGTAACAACCATTGCTAGTGATGCATATAATATAGATGCAGGGTATGGTATGATAATCTAGATGTACACTTGACTTCTGAGCTTTGCTCTGGAAAAGGGCAAAGAAGGTAAAGAACTCTTGAAAGGCTAGCAGGACGTTGTGAGGTAGAAGGAAAAGTGGGAGGTTTGAAAGAGTGTGTTCATAGAATGGTATCTGCCCCAGAAAGCTGTGCAATTAGGATTCTGTGCCCAAAATCTCCAGGCAAAAAATATGTCTGTAGGGGAGTATCAGGGTGGAGGTGCTTTTTGCTAGATCACTGAGAGTGCAGGTAAAGGAGAAGCAAGTGGTACGGTGTCAGAGCAAAATAAACCACAGATGCCTCAAACACAAATACAATGAATCTTAAATGAATACAAAGATATTCATTTAAGAATATCTTTTCTGGGGGACGGGTGGTGGCGCTGGAGGTAAGGTGCCTGCCTTGCCTGCGCTAACCTAGGATGGACCGCGGTTCGATCCCCCGGTTCCCCATATGGTCCCCCGTGCCTGCCAGGAGCAACTTCTGAGCAAATAGCCAGGAATAACCCCTGAGCGTCACCGGGTGTGACCCAAAAACCAAAAAAAAAAAAAAGAATATCTTTTCTTTAAATCTAGCACATCATCTCAAAAAATAAGCTCATGTTTTGCTCGTTAATATGCATCACTCAGAAGGACATGACTGATTGAAGTTTACTTTTAGAATAATACGCATCAACTAAAAGCAGAACCCAGATCAAATAAACTATTAACTACAGCATATCTTCATACTCAGAACTGTGAGCAAGGTTCTCACCATGAAGGTATAATAGAAATAATAAACTAAATAGAAATAATAAAGGATTTACATGCTTTCAAAATCCTTGATCATGTATAATGTTGAGATGGCAGTTTTCAAGTATTCTAAGACAATTCTTGTCATCTTTTTTTTTTTTTTTTTTTTTTTTTTTTTTTTTTTTTTTTTTTTTTTTTTGTTTTTGGGTCACACCCAGCAGTGCTCAGGGGTTACTCTGGCTCCATGCTCAGAAATTGCTCCTGGCAGGCACGAGGGACCATATGGGGCACCGGGATTCGAACCGATGACCTTTTGCATGAAAGGTAAACGCCTTACCTCCATGCTATCTCCCGGGCCCCAAGGAAGGTCATCTTTGTTTTTACCCTTTAAACTCTCTTTTAAAGAGGAAGAAGAGGGGCCAGAGGAATAGCACAGTGGTAGGGTGTTGCCTTGCATGTGGCTAACTCAGGACAGACCTCCAATTGATCCCTGGGTTCTCATATGGTCCCCCAAGCCAGGAGCAATTTTTGAGTGCATAGCCAGGAGTAACCTCTGAGCATTACCAGGTGTGGCCCATAAACAAACAAAACAACAACAATAACAAAACAAAAAAAAAGACAAAAGAAAAAAAAGAGGAACAAGAAACTCTTTACCCAGAGCCTGAGTGGATACCCATGTATCCAGTCTAGGGAAGTAAAAACTGCTTTGTATCTATCGATGGAGATATGGCTTACTATTAAGTAGAGTCCTCTGTAGTTGGTTAGGGTAATTTTTCATTCTCTTTACATGTAAGCCAATTTCCATCTCTGAACTTCCGTCTCTTCATTTGTTAAATAAGGCCTTCCTCCATAGCTTATTACTATATGTGAATGAATATGTATCAATGTGTCTCCAGACCTTAGGCCTATGCTTGTTTCTAATAGACTTCATAAATGTTGGAATTAATTTTTCTGTATTGTTCCAGCCATAATTAAATGAAGCACTGACACATAATTAAATGCAGTAAATTATCTTTTCAAGTCCATTGAATATTAGGAAAATAAATATGAAGTGAGGGACACATTAGAAAATGTGGCCTAGGAGGTAAGGATTGACTCATGACCGATTGGTGACCCTCCTAACCATGAACTAGTCCTCTCTCAGCTGACAGATCAGGATCTGTCTTCTGTTTATATTCTTCTGATTCTACTTTCCTGCCTAGGGGAAACATAGAAAACACAATTCTGCTTCTCAGAGAATTACACTTTTGCTAAGGCCAGAAAAAGTGTTTTGTACCACTCTGTTTCCTGTTGGTCTTGGATTTTCTTCTTTAGTTCAAATGCATTTGCATTGTTTTCTAGACCCAACACTAAAAGAGATGCCATGTAATCCAATTCCTGTGTTGTTTACCTCTGCTTTGAAATACACACAAGTAAATGATTACATATACATGCACATATATATATATATATATATATATATATATATATATATATATATATATACTCTATATTCTCATCGAGGTCCCAAGAAGTAGAGAACCATTTCAGTATGGCCGTATCTAGGCTCCAGGGAACTTTGAGATTTCTCTATGAGTACAAAGGCTTTATTGTGAAGGTTTGTCTCAGTCCAGTGGTAACTTGGCTGGCCAGCTCAAAGTTCATCTCAAACCTGAAACCCAAACATCACGGTGGCACTCCTGGAACCAGGTCTATTTTCCAAGAATATTCAGTTACAATATTTAAAAAATGAGCAAACTCATTATCAATCGTGTTTCTGAGAAGCCAGCATTCTTTTTAAAAACTGCTAGCTTTCCAGACTGGCAGGAGCTGCAAGTCAGGCACATTCTCTTGTTTGCCACCCCCTCCCTCAAGCATTACCCTGCCAAATCCAACAGCTTATCTTAGAAAAATGAATGTCAAGACTCAATTTTCTCTAAGGTGAGAGGTTCAGATGATGGAGGAAAGGGAAGATCCTTCTTCCCTGTGGATCTTAAAGAATAGTATAGATTTTCTTACCCATCATCATCATCAACACTAGAGAGAATGTTGAAGGAAAACCATATAGTTTTAACTAAACTATATGTATGATCTTCAACGAAGTAATGGAATTTTTCTATCATCAACTTCATGTAAAATAGTGAAAATTATTAAGAGGATAATATAAAATTGATCATAAAAATACCTTGTAAGAAGGCTTCAATATTTCAAATAAATTATCTTACTACTCTCAATACTGTTTCCTTGTTGTGTATGTATGTATGTATGTGCACAACATGAATACATTGAACCGTTTTATCAGTCCTCAATTAGACTATAGAACTTTTAAGAACTTAGGAGAATAAAAATTATTTTAAATATCTTTTAAGTACTACCCTTAACATCACATACAGCTTGATTATATAATAAATGCATAAAGAAGTGACTAAATTATGTAGTTCATTTACTTAAGAAGATGGGAACTATACATTGAGTTATTTTTAAATTCCTAATAACACCATGCCTATCATCTATCTATCTCTAATTTATCTAGTGTGTGTTTCTTGGGGGGCCTCTCAAGGGATACTCAAGAGGTCTCAGGGGCCCTACTACGTAGTAATTTTTGGCCAACTGGAGTAGCAGTTCAATACAGGGGCCTGAGGCTACAGTGCAAAAAAAGAATGTGCCTTGGTTTCTCTTCTCTTTCTTATATCCCAAGAGTATATGTTTCTATATCTGAGAAGAAGGAGTTTCTCTTTTCTGAAAGACTTAGGTCTTGTGGGTTCCTTATGTTTTCATAATACACTTCACTGAGAGAGCTTTTCCAATGCCCTGCTCTTATCTACTTGTAACTTATATCTCCGCACTATATCTCTTTTGAGTTTCAGATTTGACATGTAAGCTGGGTGAATGTCTCTTTGTATGTGGTAAATCTAGTATAAGATAGCACATGCATTATAGCTAGTACTCACTTGGTATAGGTCCTAAATTCTATCAAAAGGACCAATGCAGGAGGAGGTAGGGAGTGATAGATACCCTATAGGGCTTACCGTAAGCAATAGGAGGCCAAGAGTGAAGGAATGTCCTCAGAAGGCTGTTCAAATAATACAAAGGGAGATCACATTAGTTTGTACACCCATTTCTGTTATAACTTGCTTTCAGTCTAGGTAAGCCTCTTAGAATGCCATTTCAGTGATATTAAGAGGCCTGTCCAAAGAAACACTTCATGTCCTGTCTCTAGGATATTTCAGAATTGAGATAAGTTGAAAACACATTATGGCATCTCTTTTTCCTCCATTTTCTCTGTAGGTTTTAATTCAAAATGTCATATATTCAAATACTACATATGTGATGATTATTACTAAATTTATATCTTTATCCTGAACATGTCTCTTAACCTTTGGGCTTATGAAGTCAGTATCTATCATATATTTCTTCTCCTATATTTATTTTATAAAAAATGGAAAATTCTTTTTGCTTAACTTTTCATAGCATCATTTACATCTCATGATTGGTTCCATAAATACTACAAAAGTTTTAAAAAGTAAATTTTCACAAAGCATTGTACTAGGTATCAGTGGCTGTGCTAAATACAGGAAAAGGCAGAGTAAGCTAAGAAAATAATCTCTGACTTCATGAATTTATTAACTACTACTGGGTACTTAAATGCTTTCAAAGCTCCAATCTGAAAACTGGAGGTTTTACACACATCTCAGTGTTGGAATTTATGCTTAAGAGCAGAGAGAGCAATAAGTTGTCCTCTTAAATGATCCTAAGATCAAAATGATCCTAATAAAATCAATTTGAGCTACCTCAGGAAGGATGATTGTTTCCCCTCCCAAAGTAAAATGCTAATCTTACCTAATGGTCAGACCAGCCCGCTGCTGGGAGGGATTTATGGTTGGTAAAAAGAGGTTGCCTTAGGGGGAGAGGCGGACAGAAGGAGCAGGAAGATGCAGCAGCATGGAGAGATGAGAGACAGGACATATGCAGGAACAGGAAAGAGACAGCTTAGCTTAGAAGCCACACATGGGGGGCCCGGGAGATAGCATGGAGGTAAGGCGTTTGCCTTTCATGCAAAAGGTCATCGGTTTGAATCCTGGTGCCCCATATGGTCCCCCGAGCCTGCCAGGAGCAATTTCTGAGCATGGAGCCAGGAGTAACCCCTGAGCACTGCTGGGTGTGACCCAAAAACCAAAAAAAAAAAAAAAAAAAAAAAAAGCCACACGCCACACATGGTGTGGTTAGGGCCTTATAGTAAAGCTTCATGATTCCTGAAATCTACTGACAGGCTGTGGGTCATTTCCTTGCCATTACTCTGATACCCTCAGACCTGCTTGCCTAAAGGAGCATCAGGAGCCAGGCTAACTCCATAAAACACCAAGGACATTATAATTATATTTAATAGAACAGATGATGATTTATGTTGAATTTATCTCAATTTTCCCCAGTTAGATATTCTCAACTTATACTTACCTACGTAGCCACACCACGGAGAGTCCCTTATGACTTGCACTTGGCAAATGCTATAGTAGAAATGCTATAGGCTCTGTTAGAACAAAAGTTCTAACAGGAATCACCAGCTCCTCTAGCTCTTTTTCTTCCCTTTTAAGAATGCTATGTTCCAATGAAGGCATTCTCCTTTCACCTGGATTTCAAAGTAAAAAATATGCGGGGAAAAGAGCTGAAGCCAGAATGAAGGTCAATGAGATAATAGTTGGTTGTTGAAAGCCTCACAGATTGTGGAGTAGCTTATTTGATTGAAATTTAAAAATAAATACATTGATACCAATAGTAGGGTACAGGAGACACTGGACAATGTGTGTTGTTGGCTTTCAGATTGCTGTTAAACAGCAAGGAAAGTTTTCCTAGTGCTTCACATTAGTCAATGGAAAAATATTTGGTAAAAAAAACAACCATGCAGTTAGCTGTGTAGTAGAAAGCAAATTATATATTTATAGTAGAGCTTTGTATATAGATATATAAATGTATACATATATACACACATATATAAAAGTAGTGTGTGACAAAAATCCCAAGTCTTACTGTTATACAAAAGTAAGCATTCATTTCTTATTCAAGTGCCTGTAAGTTCTTTGGGGTTTAGTGGGTTAGACTAGACTTGGCTGGGCTCATTGCCAGCTCCATATTGAGATTTAGTGTTTCCATGAATTTTCACAACTTCTGAACAGTGGGTAATGAAGGCATGTTGCTTTTGAGAAAAAAAGGTAATAGTAAGGAGAATGCATTCTTCCCACAGTGAGGTAGGAGAGACTGAAATTATTTGAAAAATCATTTTATTCATCACACAACCCAAGGATTTATAAAGGTGCATAAATAAATAGGGTGTACATATGTTAAATTTTATTTGTGGTTCAGTATCTGGTAGATGCTTAGCTTGTGCAAGACATGATTTCTCTATATATTACTTTTCATCATTTGAAAAGTAAAGAACAAACTTCAGCATTCTTTAACAAGGAAGAGTAATTTTAGTTATAGGAAATAAAGGTAATAAATAGATAAGAATAAAGACAACCTTTACAAACAAGTTTTGGTATCCAAGGAAAACATAAAATCAGAACTTACAACAAAGGAAGAAACATACCCTGTGGACATTTCCTTACTTGTTCAGGTATAAATGGGTCCTTCTTGTTGAACTGCATGAATCTGTTTCTTGTCTATCAAATTTTAGTTATATTTGTTTTGCAGCAGCCACATTATTACCTCTCTCATGCACACTCAAAACTTCTATGATAACAAGAATAAAATTTATTTTTCAGAAGCTTGAAAAAAGGAGGAAGTAAAAATCAAAAGGAAGTTGTTTATCACAACTCTTCAGTAGTGTTGACTAAAATAATGATATTTGGTATGAGAAAATTTTTTCCTAAAAAATTTGTCAAGTAATGGCATTTTAAGTTTGGGTTGGTGTGAAGCAAAACAGAACTAGTACTCAGCTGGAGATTAGCCAGAGCAGGGAATCATGAATAAACAAACCCAAGAAAATACCAGATGTTGGGAAAAGAGCTTTGGGCTTTAGGGGAGTTTGAATTGAGTTTATCTAAATCTGACCTATAAAAGATGGAGACAAGCAGGAGCTCTTTCCTGGGCCTTGAACTTCAGATAGCCCCCTTCTTGCTCTCTTTCAGCTGTATTCCTCCCTTGGGCTAGTTAGAAGATATATGAGGGGCAGGGAAGGTAAGAACATCTGGAGTCTATGCCCTTCTGCACTCCTGTACCTTGTCCAAATAGTCTTAAGCTAGCTTCCTAGGTATGTACAGTCTCTTATATAATGTCCCTTTGGAGAATGACACCATAGTGGATTTATTTCTGAAACAGAAGAGCATTCAAAAATGTTCTTTGCATGATTGTTGATAGCAGCTGATTGTAAGATCCTAGGATGTCCACACTGATATCTATAGGTCCTTTAAAGCTCTGGATAAGGCCTGTGGTTAAAACAGAAAGTTACTTGGGCTAGGAGTTTCTATTGGTAGCACTCTTACCCTAAACCTATGAAACCTAGAGAAGACTCAGCTCTGAAAACAGGGAGGCCCCAGCCTTCATCTTTCTAATATAATTTAAGGAGCATTAAAGGCCCTGTTTATTATACAGAGTGTGTTTTCATGAGCCTCCCAAGAATTAGCTACAAGCCTTTCCTTTAAATAGCATAGTAATGATGCAGAAAGAAAAATCAAGTTACAATTTTAACTTTCAAAAAATTACCGATCTGCATTATTACCCATTTAGAAAAATATTTCATACACAGCCTCCTGTAAAGGAAAGAAGCAAGACTTGGTTTTTACACAAGGCAATAATTCCTCCACTTGGAATGCCAACAATGTTCTCTCCTTGGAAAGTTTATAGAGCTTATATCCTGCCTGTTTTTCTTTAATAAAGAAATGCTAAATATTTTAAAATAAACTTTCTTTAATGGGCTAGAAATACTTCTTCAAGTCTTTTGCTTCTTTAAACATCACCAGGGCTAAAAATCTCCTGGATAAGACATAGTGCCATGCCAGGGATGTAACCAACTTGCTTAATTGGTGGGGGGATGAGGGAGGACCTTCCTGATTTCCTCTCTACTTTATGGGATAGTTATAAAAAGAAGATTTCAGCTATCTCTGCTCATTTATTAGTGTTTCCCCTCTATCTGCTTTATTCCAACTGCTTGACTAACCAACTGCTTCTAGCTTTTGTACCAGCTTCTCTTTCTTTGGAGACCTTCACACAGGAAACTTTCAGTTTCCTTCACACAGGAAACTTTCAGTGCCATTCAGAGCTTCACTGCTTCTCATGCTTCTTTGGAAGTCTTCTAGATGGCAGACAGTAAAGACAGTTAAACTTGGAACCTGATGACCATTTGCAAATCAAAGGTCTACATTTCCTTCCCACCAGATATTAGGCAAGTAAGTTAGTAATATTCCTATTGGAAAGCAGGCAGGCACTCATTTTGCCACATAAGGCCATTTAAAGCACTGCTAAGCATTTGACAGAGTGCAGAATATCATAAAAACAAGATGAAACACCCAGGTGAACAGAGAGTGAGCAATTACCTAGAGAGATTAGAGAGATTAGTAACACCTGCTTAGTTTCTCTTCCTCCCAATGTATGAGTCTCAAGTGTAGAGATGTTCTAATTATGCTCTATAGACACAAATAATCAATTGTTGAGAAACTGGATAATGCTGAGAAAAGATCTTATTTCAGTTTTTTATACATCATTGCTGTGCAGAAACTGAGTTGAGGAAATCAACATTGCTGCTGATTTAATAATAATTTAATAATTGCAGCATTATTGTTATTGTTTATTCTTTGTAATCTCCCCCTGTAAATTTCTTAATAAACAAAAAGAGCCAACATGTGATAATACAGGGACTGGCATAAATTTTAGTATGGTTTGTTCTGATGGTTTAAAAATGGAATCCCCCTGGTAATGGCAAACGTGGATTTGGGACTTGATGTTGGCATAAATGATGGGTTTTCACACTCAGGGGAGAAAAAAGCAACAGGAGATTTCCAGTAGGACAACAGAGATCATTGTATCCTGGTGGAGAAATCAGGTCAAAAGTTAAAATCAGAATAATCAGAACACAAACCATAATACAGAAAAAGGAAACTTTCCATCCTTAAAACTCTTTGAGCCAGTGATTGGAGTCACAGATACTGCTGTTCTCTCAGTAGAAATGTATTCAGACCATATGTAAAGATAAATATTCTGGTAGTAGTAAGATAGAAAAACAAAAAGCAAAGAACCAGTCAGTGGGGGTAGCTAATGGACTGCTGTGTTTCTACCCACACTAAAGAATACTCAGCTCCATGGGAGGTTTAGACTTGGTCTACCCTTTCATTTGCTCATTTATTCAACAAATATTTATGGAGTACCTGCTGTGAGCTGGGAGTTCAGGAGGCAAAACCTGTATCCATGTGTTTTAGTAGAGGATACAGACATTAGTCAAATAATCACACAAACTCACACGAACTCATCTACAGATGTGGTGGTGACAACTACTATGAAGGTCAAGTAAATGGAACAAAGGAAAGCTACCCTAAAGAGATTTTATCTTGAAAGGAAGGACACAGCAGAATCCCCCTCCCCACAGGAAGTGAGACTTGGCTGTTGCTTCTATCAAAAAAACCCTATTTCTTTTTCTGCCTTTCTTTCATATTTTAGGGATCCCCTAGAATCTAGTTTAAGGTCCTACTTTATAACATTTGACTAAAATCCTTTGATATGCAAGATAATGCCTTCATTTATTTCTTAATTAGGGTGTGTACATTTTTGTGGAGTCTTTATTTTGTTCACCACTTCAGAGCATCTAGAGCTCACCAAGAGGAGGAATTGGAGAGCAAATTTATTCAGCTTTAAGCAACTGGAAATAATTAATTACCTGATCAAATGTGCTGATTCTGTTTACCAGCAAGGGTCAACTTCTGTTTCCCCACTTTTTTTTTGGGGGGGGGGGGCAAGAATGTTTCTTCAGTTGAGAACCAGGAAGGAACAGATCCAAAGCTGATGATATGAGAGAAAATATTTTCTAAATTAATGATCTGAGAGAGATTATTCCCTTCTAGCATTGCTTATATAGCATCAAGAGAGGAACTGGGTTATCTAAACTGTAACAGGACATAGTCCAGGTGATAGGTGAGGTGCTAGGGAGAAGATAAGCATGAACAGTGTGGCTTAGAAATGTCCCTGAAACAATACAGTGTTGATAGCTATTATCTCTTTCAATCAGAGCTCTACATGAGGGAGGAAGAACTGCCCAACTAGGAATCACTAATCATAGGGGGATGATGCCCCTCTTTGTTCTGTCCTTTTACATCTCTTGTGCTGTGGTGTTTCTGAAGCTTTCAGCCTCAAGGAGAATCCCTAAACAATAATTGTATGACTGTATGGGGTCCTTGGAAAAATAGCTGTACAGAGGTTTTGTCTCCCAGTAGTTTGGTAACAGACAGCATCCAACAATCAAAGATCCAAAGAAAATAGAAGGTAGGCACCAGCTAGAACTGTTTATGGAATCTAAGATTGGTCCAATTTAAAAGTAAATAAAAGTCTTAATAATCCTATGAATCTTCAGGTCTAGAGTGCTTTCTTACCAAAGCTACTGTGACCATTCTGTGCTCTTTTCTTCTAGATGCAACATTCTACCCTAGTATGGATTTGGCTTTCTTTTTCTTTGGAGATTCCAAACATGGTTTGTTGTTGACTAGTATAGTTAGCTTTCCCTTCATACATCCCATTCTCATTGTCTTCCCAGAAGAATCACAATCAATTTATGTGTATTGTGTATTTCTTTAATAGGATTTTTCCAGCACCAGTTTTCTAAACTTACTTTTTATGTTAGATTTTTCTTTTTCCTTCTCATAACCTTCCTCAGGCATTCAACATGAAAACCCTTTCTGGTGTAGGACATTTCCTAAGAAGTCTCCAGGCCCTTTAGGAACAATTGCTTATAAAGATTACATACATTACCTCCTCTATGTGTTAGGATAAGTGAACAATTGCTCTTTTGATTGTAAGCTTAGATCTTCTCCATTGACATACAGAACACCTTTCCAAGTGGTCATGAGAAGGTGGTGTGTGCGTGTGTGTGTGTGTGTGTGTGTGTGTGTGTGTGTGTGTG
>PVKC010014372.1:0-22210 GCA_004027635.1 Crocidura indochinensis | reverse complement strand
GTCCTACTGAATTCCATATGATCTCTGACACATTGTGTGCAAGGTAAGCATTTGCCCTCTGTATATCTCTTCAGCACACACACACACATATATTTTTAACTTAAATATATATTTTAAATAAAAATTATGAAAAGCAATAAATACAGTGTACATGGGAGAGAATAGTAGTAAAGTGGGTTGGGGGCTTGTCTTACATGAGACTTATATGTTAGATTCCTGGAATCTCATATGAGCACATCAAGAGTTATCACTAAGCACAGAGCTAGGATTAAACTGAGAAAATATTATTGTGATACCCACTCCAAAAAATATCCAAAGTATTCTAAATTGCTGAAATAATATACCTTGACTTCTGTAAAATATAATTACTCTTTTTTGCTGAAAAATTGTGTCATTTATCTCTTCGTCCAAAATTTCTAAGTATATTGTTGAAGAGCTATTACATGATACTACTAAATAATTATTTTAGCCTTCTTTTATCTGTTTTTGTATCTGTTTTATGTAGTCTGTACTCTTTATTAAACTTTAATTTGTTTAAACTTAGATTTAATAAAAGCTTATTTTTATAATTAAATACTAAGTGTGAAAGTTCTTTAGGACAGTAACTGTACCTATTTTGTCTGACAATTTTCTAACCCTTTACATAGTGTCTGTACATAAACAATAATTATTAAATATTTGTTAAATTGATTAATTTGTTTTAAAAGGCAAGAAAATACAGAATAAGCATTGAAAATAACTGTGCAGAAGAAAAAAATTCAGGTAATATAAAATAAATTTCACCTGGCAGTTGGCAAACATATGGTGTACTAAATTTTAATGAAGTTGTAATGGACAATTCACTGCCATTAATGATTTTGTAGTTGGTGTTTTAATACTTATAATTCTACTGTAGCTGCTACATCAAATAAAAATTGACTTTGCATTGTCATTACATTTAAAATTATGTCATATAAACACATAATGCTGGTATATTTATATATATATATATTATCATTAGTGTAGAGCCTTTTGTGATACCATAGCAAGATGCAGTGATCAAAACCTTTCAGAACATGTATACTTTGAAGAACATTATAACCTCTTGCCCCAATATTTTGCCCAAAGTCTTTTCTATTGTACACATAAGAGTGATTCTAAAATGCTTTCAAAGCAATGCCTTAATAATGACATTTCTGTTAATTACACATAAGATCAAAGACAAACAGGTGGCCAAATACACACATCCATCATTAACCATCCTATAGCTATTGCACAGACCCCAAACCATATTGTTGTCAAATTGCTTCAGTGTTGCTGCAATATCCTAATGAGGCATAAAATGTCCTTTCTAATACAGACACGAACACATCTTAATAAGAATACAACAGACTAATGTCTGAAAAGCATCTTCGGGTCTTCCACCGAATCTCTTGATCTAACACCTTACTTTGAGAAAAATGATTCTGTTTTTATTAAATACAGAATTAAATATAATGCTGCATAAATAGCAATGTGACAATGTCTATAGTGAGTTTGAAAGAAGGTCTTGGTTCTTGTCATTAAAATTCTGAAATTATAACAAGATAAATACTATTATATAAAAATACCATGCTGTCAAAAATAGAAAATAATAACATCACCAAAACCAACCTATTTTATTGATCTTTTATCTTGGTTGTCCAGCATTTTCTTTTTTAATCTTCACAAAGAATATAGAAGTATAGTATACTCAATCCCTTCCACACACATGCTTTTATATTCCAGGAAACAAGATAATTTGTTCAAAGTGCACTGGAAGATACAACTATAGGGTTAGGGAGCACAGACCAAGTTCCATCTTCAGCAGCACATGACCTCGAGAGCATTGCAGGGTGTACTCCTGTTAATTCCCAAGCACCTTGTGGTACTCAGAGCCACAATACCAAAGCAGTATCAAAACTTTGGGCCCTGGCATTGAACCACAAGCCCAGTTTATCAACAATCACCACAAGTGGTCATCAGGTATTCTGAGTTTTTAGTCTGAAAAAGAGATGACCTTTGATTTTGGGGTGTAACCTTTTAACTTTGGATTTCGGTGTGTAACTTTTGATTTTCAAGATCCTAGATTTTCTAGGATCTTGTGAGATCATCTTACATTCCAGACAGGTTCTCCATTCTGTAGATTAGAAGACCAACTGAAGGGTTCAACACATATCTCTGCATATCAACAGTCTAGGAGTTGGGGGTAAAAGATGTCATGAAGAGGCTGAATAGACAGAAAATTGTGCCTTTTCTGTAAAAAACATCATTGGATGATTCCAACTGTATAAACCTATGAAATGCTTTGGCCTGTATACTCATTATTCTATGAATTCCTTAAATGTTTGTGAATTTGGATACTAGGGTTCTCACGGCAGACCAAATTCCTAGCTTGCTGTGATGCCCCAGAATTCTGGAAAGAAAATAAAGCTGCGTGTGACTGCATCCTCAAGGTTTGTGGTTCCTCATTCAGCAGCGAGTGTTTTTCTTCCTGGGACCCCCCTCCCCCAACCCTGACCTCTGGGACCCCTCCCTGGAGATCAAGGGATTTCCAGTCCCTGGACTCCATTTCAGGGCCAGGACAGTTAGCTGGATTTAACATGAGCACTGATTGAAGACTCCAAAAATTAATGAATAATAATAGTAACTTTGCCAAAAATCAGAAAGTGGCTAACTGCAGTCATGGTTGTGTATCTTAAAAGAATTTACTAAGAAAGATACATATTCTAAAATTTTTGTGGCCCCAAATAAGCAAAAAACAAAACAAAAAACTGGAGCAGTAAAATAAGCAATGATAATAAGATACAGAAGAGAGTAAGAATTTAGATAGGTAGCAGGGGTCTCAAACTTGTGGCCCACAGGCCGCAAACGGCCCTCCATACAACATTTTGTGGCCCTGCCCTAGAGGAATCTTTTTTTGCTTTGTTTTGTTTTAGTTGTTTGGGTCACACACCCCCAATGTTCAAGGCTTACTACTGACTTGACACTCAAGGATCACCCTGACTTTGCCTCCTGTGGCCTGCAGGTAAATTGAGTTTGAGGTTCCTGGAGAAGGTGCATCATAAAAATAACAATATCTGGGGCCGTGCGGTGGCACTGAAGGTAAGGTGCCTGCCTTGCCTGCGCTAACCTAGGATGAACCGCGGTTCGATCCCCTGGTTTCCCATATGGTTTCCCAAGCCAGGAGCGACTTCTGAGCGCATAGCCAGGAGTAACCCCTGAGCGTCAGCGGGTGTGGCCCAAAAACCAAAAAATAAATAAATAAATAACAATATATTTTATCTTACCCCAAACCACAAGTAAGACATATTTGCATGATAAACAAATAATTAGGAAGGATTAGGCACTCAGATTGAAGCTAACATGTCTGCAGGAAGTTTAAAAGCACAACCAAACAACAAACTTCAGAGCTAAATCATTAGTCCACAAATAACCAACATCCCTCCAGGAATGAGATCTGGACCTACCATTAAAAGTGTATTAAGAGCCTGAGCATTTTATGTACAACCAATTTACAATGAAAGATAACATAAATTGTAATGAGTCTCTTGAAACCTTTCAGTAGTGCCAAATTCAGATTATGCAATGTATATATCCCAGTGTGATTGAAAGCTTCAACAAAAAGGCAAAAGCCTAAAAGCTATTGTTTAAAAGTCAGACTAATGAGGTTGTCAGAGTCAGTGAAGCTCAAAAGACTGTCCATGACCCATTGATTTGCATTTTCAAGCAACTTGTTGCAATGTTGGAAAAAATAATAGAAAAGTCAAGATGACATTTACTTAGAGAGGAAATTCTTTAAGCATAAATCAGAATGTACTTAACAAAATGCCCATATTGCAGCTACTAAAATAAAATTAGAAACATCAGATGTCCATAGAACAGAGATGACAGAAGTTAATCATGGCTTTTCACTATGCTCTATACAGAAGCCTTATCTATTGTACACATTAGAAGCTTGCGTGAAAAAAGGTGGAAAAATCTTAAAATCCTTTTTCTTTTTTTTTAATAATATTTTATTTGAACACCTTGATTACAAACATGATTGTGGTTGGGTTTCAGTCATGAAAGAATGCCCCCCATCACCAATGCAACATTACCATCACCAATGTCCCAAATCTCCCTCCTCTCCATCCCACCCCACCTGTACTCTAGATAGGCTTTCTATTTCCCTCATACATTCTCAGTGTTAGGATTGTTCTCAATGTAGTTATTTCTCTAACTAAACTCATCAGTCTTTGTGGTGAGCTTCATGAAGTGAGCTATAACTTCCAGTCTTCCTCTCTTTTGTCTCTAAAAATTATTGCAAGAATGTCTTTCACTTTTCCTAAAACCCATAGATGATTGAAACCATTCTGCATCTTTCTCTCTCTCTCTCTGACTTATTTCACTCAGCATAATAGATTCCATGTACATCCATGTATAAGAAAATATCATGACTTCATCTCTCCTGACAGCTGCATAATATTCCATTATGTATATGTACCACAGGTTCTTTAGTCATTCATCTGTTGAAGGGCATCTTGGTTGTTTCCAGAGTCTTGCTATGGTAAATAGTGCTGCAATGAATATAGGTGTGAGGAAGGGAGTTTTGTATCGTATTTTTGTGTCCCTAGGGTATATCCCTAAAAGTGGTATAGGGATGGTTTAGAGATGGTATATGGATCATATGGGAGCTCAATTTCCACTTTTTGAAGGAATCTCCATATCACTTTACATAAAGTTTGGACTAGATGGCATTCCTACCAGCAGTGGATAGGTGTTCCTTTCTCTCCACATCCTCGCCAGCACTGCTTGTTCTTCTTTGTGATGAGTGCCAATCTCTGTGGTGTATAGTGGTACCTCATAGTTGTTTTGATTTGCATCTCCTTGATGATTAGTGATGTGGAGCATTTTTTCATGTGCCTTTTGGCCATTTGTATTCTTCTTTGTCTAGTGTCTGTCTATTTCTTCTCCCCATTTTTTGATGGGATTAGATGTTTTTCTTATTGTAAAGTTCTGTCAGTGCCCTGTAGATTTTGGATATTAGTCCCTTATCTGATGGGTATTGGGTGAATAGTTTCTCCCACTCAGTGGGTGGCTATTGTTCCTGGGTACTATTTCCTTTGAGCTGCAGAAGTTTTCAGCTTAATATATTCCAGTCTGTTAATTTCTGCTTTCACTTGTTTGGAGAGTGCAGTTTCCTCCTTGAAGATGCTCTTAGTCTCAATGTCATGGAGTGTTTTACCTATGTGTTGTTCTATATACCTTATGGTATCAGGTCTGATATCAAGGTTTTTAATTCTTTTGGATTTTACCTTTGTAAACTATGTTAGCTGGGGGGTCTAAGTTCAATTTTTTGCAAGTGGCTAGCCAGTTATGCCAGCACCACTTGTTGAAGAGGCTTTTTTTGCTCCATTTAGGACTTCTTGCTCCTTTGTCAAAGATTAGATGATTGTATGTCTGGGGAACATTCTCTGAGTATTCAAGCCTATCCCACTGATCTGAGGTTCTGTCTTTATTCCAATATCATGCTGTTTTGATAACTATTGCTTTGTAATACAGTTTAAAGTTGGGAAAAGTAATGCCTCCCATATTCTTTTTCCCAATGACTGCTTTAGCTATATGAGGGCGTCTATTGTCCCAAATGAATTTCAACAGTGTTTGATCCACTTCTTTGAAGAATGTCATGGGTATCTTTAGAGGGATCACATTAAATCTGTACAATACTTTGGGGAATATCCTTTTTTCAATTTGTCAATCAATTGGGGCATTTATCCAGTCTAAGAATTTGATAGTTCAGTTTATCAAAGTAAGATTTACACATGTTAATTTTATGTTACTATTTGATCCACATAAAATTAATGTGCAAGGTTATTACAATAAGAATGCATTCCATTTTATTATTGAATAATGTTCTATTATATCAATATACTACATTTTGTTAATCCATCCCACTATTGACTATTTCTGGGAGTTTATTAAATTTGTTTTTTTGTTTGTTTGGTTGGTTTTTGGGCCACACCTAGTAATGCTCAGGGGTTACTCCTGGCTATGTGCTCAGAAATCGCTCCTGGCTTGGGGGACTATATGGGAAACCGGGGATCAAACTGAGTTCCTGGTTCAGCTGCATGTACAACAAATGCCCTACCACTGTGCTATTGCTCCGGCCTCACTGTTGACTTTTTCAAATTTCCAGATGGGGCTATTACAAAAAAATGTTGCTATGAATACTTATATACAAACATTTGTAAATAATTTTGAATGGGTAGTAAGATATTAACATACACATTCACAAAATAATATTTAAAAATAAATTTGTATTATAAAGAAGGTAAGTACTAGGCAGGTGAATTTAATATAATTTGATGGTAAGTTAATTTTTTAATTGCATGTACATCTACATTTAAATTCTTATGACCTGTGTAATTAGTTATTTTACCATTAGTATTTAAATCACTGTCTTTTATCTAAAACCTAACTCATCCATATATTTGACCCGGAAATATTATTCCCAGGGTTATATTTAAGGCAACAACAGTTGATATACATAAATATTTTTCAATGAGGTAGAAATTCTGCAGATCAATATTCTTGACAGTGTATGATTAATATCCAATATAATCATAAAAATAGTACTACATTCATAAAGTAAAATGCTATAAGAAAGGAGTTAATATTTCATTTCATAGATAATTATTAAAAACATACAAACAGGGGCCGGTGCCATGGCACAAGCCATCAGGCATCTGTTTTGCACATATTAGCTTAGGACAAACCTCAGTTCAGTACCCTGATGTCCTATATGGTCCCCCAAGCCAGGAGCAATTTCTGAGCTCATAACAGGAGTAAACCGTGAGCATCACTGGGTGTGATCCAAAAAACAAAACAGAACAAATAACAACAACAACAAAAAATAACATACAAACTGGGGCCAGAGTGGTGATGCAAGCGATAGGGCATTTGCCTTGCACACCTTAACCTAGGCCAGATCCTCCAGCATCCCATATGGTCCCCCATGCCAGGAGCAATTTCTGTGCTTATAGACAGGAGTATCCTCTCAGCAGCATTGTGTGTGGCCCAAAAACAAAACCAAAATAAAATATACTAAAAACTGAATGTAAATTTAATTAGAAAACACCCTACGTCATAATTTTATTGGACCCAGCTACACTCAGTCAGAGCTTACTCTTATACTCAATGATGACTCCTGGTAAGGCTCAATTAATATACATACAGAGTGCCAGAGGGGAAAAATCTGGGTAAATAAAAAACAGGGCAAGTATATTACCTGCTATTCCATTTCTCTAGCCCCTAATTTCATTTTAAATAATATATACATATGGGGCTAGGTAATGAATCAAAAATCTAGAGTGCATTCCTTGCATATTTCAGACCCTGAGTTAAACAGCTGGCATAACAATTCCTAAGCAATACCAGTTGTAAAAGCCTAAAAACTCTGAGAATATATAAAGATGAAAGTACATATGAAAGCAAGAAAAATAGGTAGATTGACATGATAAATGTGATTATTGGAATTGTGGATGCTTTTATCTCTTTGTGTGCATATACAACTTTACTCATAAAAATATTTTACAATAAATATATATTTTACAACCAGAAAAATAACCCAAAAAGTAATTCTAAAAACTTCCATTTTCACTGAGCAAACTTCTTTTAGAAAATGACTTTATATGCATCATTAAGTTATGCAGATCTAGAAAAATTAAAAAGAACAACCCCTCCCATCAAAATACTCACTAGAAACCAACCCTGACAGACTGTGGGTGAGAAAAAAACTAAGCATACATTTTAAACAATGCTAACATACTAAAGCAGATATTAAGCTCCCTTTGTGGATAATTCCCTTAAGATTGCACCCAGCTGCTTTGGAATATCAGAGATACTTCACCCATTAGTTGCTAATTCAAAATGAAAACTTTACACTTCTAATTATGCCTTTTAGAGTATTATAATCTTTTGTTAGTTTTTCCCAAGTGAGGCATTAAATATCTTCACTTCACTAGACTTCATTTACCCTGTGCTTCCCATATGTGATGCCTTAAAATATTACAGCCTAGGACTAGGGATGTATTTTAGTAATAAAATGCTTGCATTACATGATCCATTCCATGCACATCACTACCATTCCCCAAAATGCCCAGAAATATCACCCAAGAAGGGCCAGATATATAGTACAATGAGTAAGATAATTTCCTTGCAGGAATGATCTTTGAGTACAGCCCTATTTCCTCAACCCCCAACTTTTTTTTTTCAAAGAAAATCTTCAAAAGAACATGATACCCACTGAATCTTCCCAAATAGATGGTCTGGACTGACAATTGTGAGGCCTTCTGGGAATGCAGAAAAGCAAATACTGCTTTCTTGAGTTAAGGCAAAACTGTCCATAACCATAACCAATACTCAATACCCACTATAGAACTGGCCCAGCGACACAACTGAACCCTATTCTATTGCCAAACCACTAAATTGTTCCAGGCATGTAGTTGCTCAATACCTCAAAATTTCATGTATTGTCATCTCAGTAGGATCACAAAAAATCTTAAGAGAAAGTGGCAAATGAAGATCAATGAACATGAACAGTAACACTATAACACCAAACAATCCTCAAACAATGACTATAGTAATAACATTAACAGATATAACCATTATTATATTGACTTATTGGTCTACATTTTGATGCCATTTGCCTTTGTATTGTAACAAATATAAAAATAAATTGTACCTGAAAAATGACCTGCTGAGATGGTGGGTGGGAATTTAGGAATGTTGATGGAGGAATGTCACACAGGCGGTGGGATTGGTGTTTGTACACAATACCAAAATAACAGTATTGTGTGAAACTTGATCAATTATAATAAAACATTTAAGTATTTAAAAATAAATAAAATAAAGAAAAATGAATGAAAGTTGATTTAATGTCTGAATAACAAAAATTTAAATGTGTTAGAATTTTATGTATCTATAGTATATAAACATAAAACATATTTCAGATATTGAGAGAAAGAAGAGAAGTGAAGAAGGGATGAAAAAAACAGTTTTGATATTTGATCTAAACATTAAAATTAAAATATTGTAAACTATTTCTGGAATTACAATGTAAGTCAATAACTAACACCAAAAAATTTTTGAATCTTATAGGTTACAACATTTATGTTAAACTAATTAGAAGTCACTTACTACAACCTATAGTGCACAGAAATAATTTATGAGTTCACAAACTCTAGATTCAAAAACAGAGTGCTACAGATATTCCAAGAAATGATTAATATTTTAACTTGTTTGACCTACAAATATTTTATTGTTGAACTATAGCATCTAAATAACAATTTTGATACATATTTGCTTTTTATAAGGTCAGCAAGAATTCTCTATAATAAAGGAATATTAAACATGCAAGTATGTATCTTCTGAATCATACAGAGTCCTTTTCCTCTGCTTTGTTTATAATCACAAATATTTTTTTCACATATTACTTAGAACAGGACAGGTATTCCACACACCTATCATCAGCGAGGCTTCTCTGAAGTCTTTTAACCTAGGTCTCAGCCTTATTCCCATCCTATTATGACCTGCTTACTCTAGTCTTACAAAATTCCTGCTGTCAGTTTAGTGATAATTCCTATAGCAGTACTTTTGATATGTGAATAATTCCTCATCCTCTAACCCGATCCGTTATCCCTCCTTATTTAACCCCCTTTACCCTCACTTCTTAACTCATTTGGTATCGAGACCGACCTCCTGCCCATATAAGGCACCACCCAGTTCCCAAAGCTAAAGGACACCCTCTCAGTCTCACATCTCGTGCTCCAGATCAGGATTGGGGGGATGAGAGGATGGAAAGAATTCTGAAGGGGAGAAGGAGGGGTAAAATATAAGAATATATAAGAGGGGCTATATACACTATAGGCATGGATTGTTTACAATTTAGGTTTGGCAATTGTTTACAATTTAGGTTTGTACACAAACTCAAGCCCACATATAGACAGACTATTCCTTTTTTTTTTTTTTTTTTGGTTTTTGGGCCACACCCGGTGATGCTCAGGGGTCACTCCTGGCTATTTGCTCAGAAGTCATTCCTGGCAGGCACGGGGGACCATATGGGGAACCGGGGGATCAAACTGCGGTCTGTCCTAGGTTAGTGCAGGCAAGGTAGGCACCTTACCTCCAGCGCCACCGCCCGGCCCCAACAGACTATTCTTATGGTCAGCCAACCTCACTAGAAGTGATTCTTGAGAGCAGAATCAGGAGTAAGTGTTAAGCTGTAAGTGCTAAGCTATATTGTAAACTTCATTCCAAATAAAAAGAAAAAAAGAGAAAATGGATTATAAAGATCCCTCATCTTTTTCCTAGAGGAAGGTGCTGTGTCAAGTTTCAACTCTATTCACTTGTTGAAATACCAAGTAGACAGTCACACAATGTCGGGAAAAACTGTGCTGAACAAAGAACTATTAGTACTTCACAAGCTGAATGTTTAGAACTGTAAGATCCTCATGGAAAAAATCACCAGGGGGTGCCAAAAGTAGCAAAGGATCATATTAAAATCTAAGTATAAGTAAGTTAATTTGTCAGAATGTACGCTTTCATATGTGACTTTTTTCAAATTTGAGATACATATTTAAGATTAGTAATATCACTTAGGCATGGAATGTCAGCTATCAGTACTTATTTTGTTGTATATTCTCAGTTGTGAGAAGAGTGACATGCCAGTATTCTTATATGAGCTTTAATTTTGCTTTTAAATACAAGTGACTGAGAACTTCCATAAATTTACCCCAATTATATTAACACTAAAATGGGGTAAAGAGAAATCTTCAACAAAATACCAACTTCTTTTTTTTAGGAGGGAGAGGGCTCACACCCCGGAGGCGCTCAGGGGTTATTCCTAGCTCTATGCTCAGAAATCGCTCCTGGCAGGCTCCGGAGACCATATGCTGGGATTCAAACCACCGATCTTCTGAATGAAAGGCAAATGCCTTACTTCCATGCTATCTCTCTGGCCCCAATACCAACTTCTTTTGAGTCTAACAGACTTTTATGGAGTAGGCGTGGAAGTTAAAGTTGTATGCAACATTATCATTGTGGTTTCTAAACATTCTCACAAATAATACTTTTTAAAAAGAAAATAATACAAGAAAATAATAATTTTGATTACAGTTTAAAACAATGGTTAAATTTTTCACAGGTGAAGTTGGAACCAAACCTCATTGTACATAGAAAGTATAGAATTAAGTCATTTTAAGGTGTAGTTAGATTTATGACTATATATACTACTTTATTATAATAGCAGTTAGATTTATATGTAAGAATTATTCCAGATAGAGGAGAATCTTGAGAAATGTCCTTACTTTCTTTCCCATATTCACCATGGTCTTTCTTTCCCATATTCACCATGGTCTTTCTTTCCCATATTTCTTGCATCAAATTCAATTCTGCCTTTGAACCTTCAGAGTGCAAACTTCTCCAAAGAATTACATTGATATTTAAAAGAGGTAAAAGTATTGACTAGTTACCAATTTCTGGTGGCAAATTGTAAAGATAGGCTCTTTTAAATGCTCTGTGACATACCAAAGACATGGTGCTTAGCACAAATTCAGCATCATTCTGAAAATAGAATATAGTTAGTTCTGAAGTTAAAGAAATATGAAGGAAAGAGGAGACTAATATAGCAAATTACACATATGTTAAGCTGTGGATGAGTTTTAGAAGCTTGGGAATTTCTAAAATGTTTAGAAAGGTTTCAGGCATAATGGACAAGATCCAGGGCTCTCCGCAGTCAGATGACTCTCGGCTTGACTTTCAACTACTTCTGTCATTTACTCTGGGACTTTGGAAAATTACTTAATATTTCAGTGATTGCTTTTTTCCTGTGAAAAATGGCTATGAACTACATTCTGCATAGTGCTACTAAAAGGATTTATTAAAATAATACAAAAAGTACCTTTTGTAGCATTCTATAAATGTTAACTGTTATAATGATGAGGAGAATAATGAGACAGTGTTTTCTTCCAGATTGGATGGAATCCAGGAAACCAAAGATGATTTCAATAAAGTATTAAATAAAGAAAAACATATTTTTTGCATCTCAAAAATATGTTATAATTGCAGCTTTTTGTTCAATTTTATTTTATTTAAAGTAGGTTTATGTACAAATACATCAAAATTCATGTTTTCTGGACTTTGCTTTTTACATCTTAGTAACCTTAGTGTAATGTCTGTGTGATCTAACAATAATGCCAAATTCCAGGCATTTACACTAAACTTTCACAAAGAATTATAATCCAAAATATATATGCCAATGGTTTTGATGCTTTAAATGTAAATTCATAAAATTTTGAAAAATTTTAATTATGGAATATGTAAATATATAATTTATATATAATTATATATAATACATATATAAAATGTAATTTATATAATTTAAGCCTCTTATGCTTGAAAAATAATATACACTTAAAAATAAGTTCAATAGATAAGTGTCCTTAATACAAAAATAATCCATTTAGCCAAAATAAGTCAAATTTCATTTTTACTCATATATTTATGTATATATGCTGCAACACATACATCTATGAATATGCATCAAGTTATAAATATTTGTCATTTACTAGTTAAGGTGATTTAATATTCTTTTCTGTGGGGGGCACACCTAGTGATGCTCAGGAGTTACTCCTGGCTATGCACTCAGAAATTGCTCCTGGCTAGGGGACCATATGGGATGCCGGAAATTGAACCAGGTTTGTCCTGGACCTGCTGTGTGCAAGGCAAATGCCCTACCATTGTGCTATCACTCCGGCCCCTAATATTCTTTTTTTTTGTAAATTATTTTGAAAATTAGAATCATCTTTATTATCAAATATATAATGATCTTGACTACTGCCCTATTTTTTAATTTGCATATATATATATATATATATATATATATTTACTTTTGTTTGTGTTTGGACCATATCCAGCTCTGTCCTAATTCTATCCTCAGGAATATAGCTGGTGGGGTCCAGGGAACTATATGGGTATCAGAATCAAATCAAATGACCAGCTCCATGCAAGGCAAGAGTTTTATCTGCTCTGGTTCCCTAGTTGGCTTTTATTATGCACAATGATCAGTTTGGATTTAAAAAACAAAACAAAACAAAGTTACTAAAACAATAGAATAGCTTATTTACAGAGGTAGATATTCTATCTACCAACAATTTGTTTTTTGATCATTTGTTTTTGACCATTTGACTTTTCTGACTATAACACATCTACAATGTCATATCAAGTGTAAAGTTTATTGAGACAAAAATAAATACTGGTTTTCTTCATTTATATAGGAATCACAGGCTTAATACTCATTGAGGGAAATAATTAGAGCTAATAAGGGTTTCACTTACTGAATATTTCCTTATTGTATAACACTGTTTTGAGGGGCTTTGTGCTTTACTTTTAATTATCTTAATTTATTTCTTCAGCTATTGTATATAGGCGGCAGCAATGATTACCATTCAACAAATGAGAATACTGTCACTAGGAGAAGTTAGCTTCTTATATGCAACAGACCTAATAAATAGTGCAGTTAAATTTTAGATCGAGGTCATTCTAATGTCAAGACCATTTTAAAGAAATAATATTGTTTCCTTAATCATTAAATTAATTCTTTGTTATTTCACTTCCAGAGTATTCCCGGCAATTGAACCATAACATATCTATTATTTCTATATACTAAAAATCTAGAAACTAATTGAGAATGTTGGAAAAAGCTCCCACTGGATTAATTTTCTAAGGTGCTATAGCAAAAGCATTATAAACAAAGTTTTAAACAATAAAAATGTGTTGTCAGAGTTCTGTTAATATAAATCTGATATCAGTAGAGCATGCTCCTTCCAAAAGCCCTAGATCTTGGTTTCTGCTGATAGTTTCTTACTTTGTAAATGCAGAATGCTGATCTCCATATAGTGTTCACCCACATCCCAATCCTTTTTTTTGGGGGGGGGGGGTTGGGCCACACCCAGTGACGCTCAGGGGTTACTCCTGGCTATTCGCTCAGAAGTCGCTCCTGGCAGGCACGGGGGACCATATGGGAACCGGGGGATCGAACCGTGGTCCGTTCTAGGTTAGCGCAGGCAAGGCAGGCACCTTACCTCCAGCGCCACCGCCTGGCCCCCCAATCCTTTTTATAAAGACTCTGGTTGTGTTAGATGATATCCATTCTAATTCAATATCACTAATTCTAACAAGCAACAGCAATACTACTTTCATGGTGTCAAATTCTGAGGTAGGTGAGAGGATATGAAATATGAACACTGAAAACCCAATTCTACTCATAACACTTAAAGTTTTATATTTCATTTATACTGAGTGGTTTTTTTTTAACTTAAATTAGTTTTGGGAACACATACCCCATCTCCAAGTGATGCTTACAGATTATTTCTGGATCTGTATTGGGGATCACTCCTTGAAGGCACAGGGGACCATATAGAATGCCAGGAATCACACCGAGGTCAGCCATAGGAGGACAAATACCCCATCACTGTTTTATTTCTCTAGAGAGTCCCATTCTCAGAGTACTTTACAGTCAAATAACTAAAATAGACTTCTAAAGACTGTCAAAAGGATATAAATACAAATTATATTATTGTCTAATATGGCACATTTAAAATTTGTTTAAAGATTAATATTCTCACAATTCCAAAATTGAATGAAGCTAAAAATTACTTGGAAAGATATATGTAACTGCAATAAGTACTTCAGGAACACAGGGTACTCTATACCTTTGTGAGCCTGTGAAACCTTATTGTTTCTATTATTAATAACATCTTAATCTAAAAGCATACTTTCAGCAAAACCAAATAAAATTTACATTTGTTCATACTTACAGTGTCACTTTAAACCAGAATTATGGGTAAAGACATATCATTTTTGCATTTTTCAAAATAATTAATGTTGGAACTGACATATAATATGTTAAAGTATTTAATGAATATTTATTAAACTAGTGAATTGATGAGTAAAATGACATATGTTTGGAAATGCTACACTTAACTCTGTGTTTGTCAGATTCTGTAATTTCTCCAAACTTGTAACAATTCTTTACGATCCTCTGAGATTCAGCTGTTCGTGGTATTTTTGCCATATTTAGTGGACTTTTCTTCATGATAATTTCTTTAAATTTGTCAATTAATAGAATATTTATATCAAATTCCATGTTAATAGCCTCGCAATTCACTACTCAGACGTCAGATAAACTACCAGGAAACAAGTTCCAAATAAATGAATTAATTAGTGATGTTAACTTACTCTAAATACTAGTGAATCGTATAAGGACAAAATCAATTTTGACGATATTTCAGCATTTATCATCAAGAATTTAAAATAATTGGGCCCAGGAGATAGCATGGAGGTAAGATGTTTGCCTTTCATGCAAAAGGTCATCGGTTCAAATCCCGGTGCCCCATATCGTCCCCCGTGCCTGCCAGAAGCGATTTCTGAGCATGAAGCCAGGAGTAACCCCTGAGCACTGCCGGGTGTGACCCAAAAAACAAACAACAACAAAAAAAAAAGAATTTAAAATTATAACTCTATATAATTCATTGAACTCCAAGAATCATGCCATATCATATTACATTTTTTTCATAAAATATTTATAGCACTTTTTATTTGTGATAACAAGAAATTGGGATTTGTTGGTTTTACTTATTTGTAAAATGAGTACAATATACAATCTCAGCAAATTGTTGTGAGAAATGAGTCAATTCATGAAATGCACTGTCAGTATTGTATAGTATACAGTAGAACTTCATAGGATTAGTAATTATTTGTAATTTAAAAAATACCTGTGGTGAAAATATATTTACCATATGTCATTATGTAAATACTTGAATTTAATATCAAAATAACTCAGAGAACACACTCAATTTATAAGTAGAGTTTTAAAAGAAAAATTCTAAAATTTAAGTCCACTTAAAAATTATATTAAAAAGCATAGCATCATAATACTTTTAAGTGCCTTGTAGAGTAAAACATTCTTAAATGTATATGTCATTATATATACAATATGCTCTTTTGGTTGACATTTTCTATACAATAATAATTTATAATAATGAAACCAGAAGACACTCTGTGTCACCCTGATTTTGATTAGGATCTGTATAGAAACCAGGAATTCTAACTACAGAAACCTGAATGTAACAACCGTGATTGTGAAGAGGTTTTAACGGGACCACAGAGAAAGACGTTAGGGTTAGACAACTTAGCATGCTTGAAACCTGCAGTTGGTCTTATGCCATGGATAGAATCTCCCTGTTTTTAGGCCAAAAGTTTTTCCTTTCTATTTTCTCTATAGTTTGTTGTGCCTATGCAAACAACAGCTGCCACACACAGTCCTTTATTATTGTACTTTTTATCTCTCATCTTTTTTTTTTAAAAAAGAGCTTACTAGATCTTCTGCTATTGTATATTTAACATTATTGGAGATACAATAATTTTTACAAATATACTTGCTACTGAACGTTTTTTATTTCTTCTTTCTTTTCTTTCATTTTATTTTATAATTTTTCTTCCTATGTTCTTTTTTTTCAATAATTTTCTTTCCCTTATCTTGTAACAAATGCATTATTATCAGTTATGTCAACTATGTGGTGCATTTATTTAAATAAAAAATTAAAAAAAGCAAATAGAATGTCAAAAGGAATGGAATTTGGGTATGAAATAAAACTAGGAATAAAGTGAAATATACTTATAATTATATTACTTTTTAAAAAAATATTAAACACTGTGATTTACCAAGTCGTCTAATGCAGTAGTTTCAGGCATTAAATATTCAAATACCAAGCCTAAAAAATTAAAATTGCAGATTGTATTTCTGTGTATAGTTTCACTGCATGGTAGGTACTGAAAATAATTCCCCATGTCCCACTTAAGTTGTTGTACATTTTATGAACAAGTGAATTGTTTTTATTGCTTTTTTGTGGAGGGGCATATGCTGTGGTGTTCAGTACTACATCTGGTTCTGTGCTCAGAGACCTCTCTGAGTTGTGCTCAGCAGACTATCCATATTGCCAGGGAGAAAACTGAGGTCAGCTATAGGCAAGACAAGAATCTAAATCCCTATAATCTCTCACTAACCCTACTTTTTGTTTTTGTTTTTGTTTTTTATCAAAGTGAACACTGGAAGGTAGAGATAGTTTATGCAGGGGTCTCAAACTCGCCGTCCACAGGCTGCAAACGGCCGTCGGTACAACATTTTGTGGTCTGTCCTAGAGGAATATTTTTGTTTTGTTTTGTTTTGTTTTAGTTGTTTGGTTCACACCCCCCAATGTTCAAGGCTTTCTACTGACTTTGCACTCAAGGATCACCCTGACTTTGCCTCCTGCAGCCCCTAGGTAAATTGAGTTTGAGACCCCTGATGAGAGCCTATCTTTTTAAACTGTGAAGTGCTGTCTTACATGGGGATCGCATAACTAAATGTCTAGAAAAATCTTTAAAATGTGTTTTAAAATAAATTTCTTTATAATTTAAAAATAATGTGTTGTTCCCCCAAAAATTACCTGCCTGTGTTTGGGGGATTTTGTTTTTGTTTTTTGGGGTGTTTTTTTATTTATGGGGACCATCTGCTAATATCAGGGCTCTCTTGGCTCTACACTCAGGAAGTACTCCTGGTGCTACTTAAGGAATTATAAAAAATGCTAGAAATTTAATCTGAGTTGAGCATATGCAAGACAAATACCCAACCCACTGGACTATCATTTCAGACCTATATGTCTGTTTTTCAGGAATATAAGCTTCTGGATCATTTTCAGAATTAAAACATTGGGATACTTCAGCAGGCAGCATGGGGAGCAGCATGGCTTCATGTCAAAGGCTTTTTGGCCAAGCTTAGGGGAAGATGTGGACTCTGACTGCCCCTAACAACCTTGTCTCTCCTTCCTCCAGGACTCCAGGGCTATCCTTAGGCACCTGCCCAGAGTGGCCAGCAAGATGGATGCCAGGGATGAGTTTAAAGGGGACCCCAGGCCTTCCCCAACCCCCACCCTGCACAAGAGTGGTAGGCTTGAGGATGTCGCTGGCATTTTTCATTCCCACTAGTCCCCATTCTCAAACCGCACAGGGGGCAATATATAGTTTATATAGATTAATAGGATGTCATAGAGTTTAACCCACTTTGCATTATACAGAATGTAATTTTTTGTCCTCCCTTTGGGTCACCACCGTTAGGCGCATTTCTAGTCCTTTACCCACTCATTCCACTGTCTATTACCCCACATTTAACCCTTTTTACCATCAGTTCTTGGCTCTTCACAAGTAGATTATTATCCCTACTCAAGCCAGCTGCCAAATAGCTCCCAAATTGGAAAAAATAGACTCTCAGAAGGAGAAGAAATCAAAACTCTGTTGCTATTGATCTACTTTCAGTGACCTCCTTTCTTCCACCTCCCTTCGTTGAGTACACGTGCTTGCTACCTTACTTGGTTTCTGAGAAGTCTTCACTCAAAAACATTTCCTGAAATGCAACTGCTGGCAGCGGTTTTGAAGACTCAGAAGGCCAACTCACAGGCCAAAGTAGTTTCCCAGACTTAACACTACCCCGACTATTTCTAAAGACATAAAAGGAACATGTATATCTCCCTTGAGTATTTTAAGTGTATTCTCTTAAGAGCTATAACTCTTATTAAATATTCTCTTATATAGTGAAATTTCACTCATTGTTTTTGGTTTTTTGTTTGTTTGTTTTATATTTTTATTTGCAATCTGTTCTATAGGAAATTCTGTCAGAAGAGCCTCTCTGTTTAGAATTCATGTTAGAGCCAAGTTACTGGGATTGCTGGACTTGTTCCCTCAGCCCCCATATGCACCAATAATACCTTGTGGCATTGTCCCCCTTTTGCATAGGCACATTAAAATGTGAAAATATTACATATGCAAAACAAGTTCTTTTATCTAATAGAAATAGGAACACAAATTTTGTAATGCCATAGGGGCCTTACACCCTGACATGGTCATAATGACTTGGCTCAGACCTCATAGGAACAGGCATTGTTCATACATCCTGAACAATGGATAACATTTACAGAAACATCCACAATTGTCTATAACATCACCTGGAAGCAAACCTCTACCAAGGAAGACCCTACCGTTGCCCTGGCATGGACTTACTCCAAAGAAAGTTTTCTTAACAACCAGACGACTTAGTAACAGCAACAACCTGCTTACAGGGCAGGACTCTCTGCATTGCCCACTAATGGTGAGGTGAGACTAGAGGATGTTCAACATCATCCTGACTTTGATGAAGAAGATGCACAGAAACCAGAATCTTTATCTACAGAAACCTGATAACAACAACAGTGATCTTCGAAAAATTTTTTACCAGGACCACAGAATGAATCAGAGGTTGAACAGCCTAGTATGCGTGGAGCCCCGAGTCGGTCTTATGCCAGAAAATCTCAGGAGTAAGGTCTCCTTGTATTTTTGCCAAGACTTTTCCCTTCCATTTCCCCCATATTTTGCTGGGCCTATGCAAACAACAATTGCCACACACATCGCTTTTACTGTATTTTGAACTCTCATCCTTTTAAAAAAAAGTAAGAGCTTACTAAACATTCTGCTAGTGCTTTAATGAGTTCATTGGTGATTCAATAATTTTCAAAACTACACTTGCCATTGAACATTTTCTTTCTTTTTTATTCCATCTCTTTAGTTTTTCTATCAATTTTCTTTTTTAATCATTTTGCTTTTGGTTTTCCTTAAAAACTGTATTATGAGCAGTTTTGTCAACTATGTGATGAATTTTTATCAATGAATAAAAATTATTAAAAAAGAAAAAGAATGAAAACATTGAGGGGTTGCAATTTTAGTATAGCAAATAAGCCTTGCATGTAATCTATCCAGATTCTATCTCCAGCATCCTATGGTCTCTGGAACCCATAATCTTGTAATAATTTTACCAAAGGAGCTTTGATATGTAGGAAAAGAAAGATAAAATAGTCTGGGCACTTAAAGATCAGACAAATGATACATTTAATTGGTAAATTCTATTAACTTCCACAACTGATCAAATGAGAATTCACATTTACATTTTACATTTACATGTTCATTACCTACTCAGTGATCTGTGAAAATACAGATGACCTTAATTCTAGATAATGTTTTGATTCAACAAATTCATTCAACATACATTTATATGTTGGATTTATATTTCTATCTTAGCTATACACCAAGCACCAGGCTTCCACTAAATGTATCTATCTATCTATCTATCTATCTATCTATCTATCTATCTATCTATCTACCTATCTAACACAGGCACTGTCCTTGTGGAATGTTCATTTGAATTAGGCATACAGTAAACAGAAAAACATTTTGGGATAAGCATCATGATGACTGTTACATATAAATACTTACAAAATTCCCTAGGAGTTCAGCCTCTGGGCAACCTATCCTCATGCTATTACTCCAGAAACTATTTTCTGCCATTTAAGTAAGAGTAATAAAGTGATGGGCAAGGAAGGAAACATAGGATGAACAAATATGGTCTCCTGACAAGTTAGCCCAAGCCTATATAGATCAGTGAGTAGCATTGGGGTCACAGAAATGTTTTTTTAGTTTAATATGAGTAAGAAGTTGAGATTAAGGGATAAGCTATAAAGAAATGTGCATAAAATATAACCAGAAGCAGATTCAATAAGGATCTTTTAATTCATGCTCCACATTTTAAACTTCAAAAAAAATGCCAACAAGGAGTTTCACAAATGAAGCACCATATGGGAATACTGACACTGAAGAAAAACATTTTCTCCCCTTCACCTTCTTTTAGATACTATAGAAGTAGAAAATGTTGATGCATATTGTCATACACAGTTTCATCTACTGGAATGTAGTAGCTATGAATAGAGAGAGAATGTAAATTATAGTTCACAAATAATTTCACTGTAGCAACAATATAATAGTGATGTTCAGTCACCTTCAATGTAAATTTCTTCACAAATCGTAAAATTTTTCTATTTAAACCTTTTGTCAAGCTTACCATGTTTTTAAAATACTATTTACAATGCAAAAATAAAATCCAGATTGTTTTAATTTTTGTTTTATTGTTTTTTGGCCACGTGCAGCAATGCTCAGGAGTATAATCTTGGCTCTGCACTCAGAAATCACTCCTGGAAAGCTCAGGTAAGGTTCTGGGGATTGAAACTGGACGAACCTCATGCAAGGCAAACATCCTACCTACTGTGCTATTGCTCTGACCTCAAATACAGATTTTTTATAAAAAAATTACTCATTTTTAAGGTTAAAGGATTAATAGTACTTTATAACATGTATTTATAAAGGTAATATTTATAATTTATAATTGTATCCTCTTTGTTTTTCTAAATAGACGTCCTATTGCTAGTTCATTTATCATTTGTACCTCATTACAATTCCTACTAGTTTTATGTTATACTTGGATTTAGAAAGTCTTTACTTTGTAATTGTTCTGCCTCAGAGTTTTCATACGATAATGTATATTGGTTTTAATGGATCATTATTCTAATGCATAAAGATCACATTCAATTATACCCATCTTTGAGCTGTTAGTCACAGAATTATTAGTCATTTAGGTCATAAAAACAAGAACTATGTTTCTCTAGCAAAAAAAATTAGCTATCTGAGTACTTCTGGGATAAGGGAATCAAATACATTATTTTGATTATTGTTAACTCTCAATTTGTTATTTATATAGGTGTGGTTAATAATACATCATACAAGAGGAAAATAGTTGGAACATTGTAAAGAACTGGAAGCTTTGTTTTATTTGTTCTTAATTAATTAGTCTTTTTCTTAATAAAAACAGTATTATAGCAATTTGGGAGTATTAATTGCAAAAACATTTAAAACACTAAGGTTTGTTATAAAATTTTCTAAAAACAATAATTTACTTCTGAGTTTATACTATTACATTTATTTTGTCATACATTGAAGTTAGATGAGCAAAAAAATTATTGTTACAAAAATAATATATATTCACTCTGGGCTAGAAAGATAGTACAGTGATAAAGGTACATCCTTTACATATGTCCAACACTAGTCATATCCTGAATGGTCCCCTAAATGACCAACAATGATCCCTGTGCACAATAGAGTTACTCAAAAATATTAATAATTTGTAGAATATTATAACTAAAATTCACCTATAATAAAGAATTTCTAATATTTTATTTCCAAAAAATAGCAATTTAAATCCTAAATTAAAATATAGCTT
>PVKC010014371.1:0-22187 GCA_004027635.1 Crocidura indochinensis | reverse complement strand
AAGAATTTAAGCCATTTATTGAGGTATTTACTTATTAGAAACCTACAATGAATAATTATATAATGAAAATACATATTGAATTGAGAACATACATATATATTATATATTAAATCCAAATATATGTTACTGAGTTCTCAATTCTAAAGCAATAATTGTCATTCATTGCGTACTATATAAGGAAAATGTTAATACTTTTATGCTAACTTAAGATTGCAATTTGGACTTATATATAAAGCTCATTCACTTATTAATTGTATAATTATATTTAATGCAAAACTAAGGTATAAATCAATTGTCTTGAAATAACTTCATTGTTATGTTGTAAGCTTCTTTATTCATAGGTAGGAAAATATAAGATGTGGCCTTTTATCTATCTGATTCTAAATGTATTTTTCAGAGTAAACTTCCTAAGTATATATATAAATATTTTAAATAGATATAATAAAAATACGGTAAGGCAAACAAATATGATATAAGCCTCATTATTTGCAGGTGCTTAAATTTATGTCACATTTAAAAGGAAGAGCATATGTGCTTTTCTTAGCCATTGCACCAAGAGAATATGTATCTAGTTTATCAGCATCTATCATCTATATGCCCTTTTTCCTAATGCATTGGTGACAATCCTAGGAGATTCAATAGCTATACTGTTTCTGTAGTTTTTATGACTGTATATCATTAAAATATAACAACCAAATCTTTACATGTTATTTCTAGGAAGTCTGGTAGCTATCAAATATTTTTTCTGATTAAAATAGGGTGAAGTCACTATTTTAAATGCTATACTTCTCATTAGATTATTATATCACTTATGCTTATATCATATGTTATTCAAAGCACATGAATTATATGTAGTGATGTATGGGTGCATAAAAATAAATCCATGGACAAATCCTAATCTAATAGACAACAAATTAATGACATAATTAAGTTTTTTATTGCACTTGAATTTTTTGAGGAGAACCACATCTGACAGTACTTTAAGCTATTCCTACCTCAGTGTCAGGGTCTTGCTTCCAAGAGTTTTGAGTATACAATGCTATGCTAGAAAATGGACCCAGGTCACCCAAAAACATTCAGTTAGTTTAAGGTTTATTCTGGTTCTTATTGTTTTTTTATACTGAAATACAGTTACTATCAAAATGTGTTTTTAATATCCCAAAGAGTCTTTTTTTTTTTTTTTTTTGTTTTTTGGCCACATCCATTTGGTGCTCAGAGGTTACTCTGGGTAAGCGCTCAGAAATTGCCCCTGACTTGGGGGGGACCATATGGGGCGCCGGGTGATTGAAATGCGATCCTTCCTTGGTTAGAGCTTGCAAGGCGGGTACTTTTACCTCTAGCACCACCTCACCAGCCCCCCCCCCCCCAAAGAGTCTTAATCCTTAATGAATATAAAAGGAAACTAGCCATTTCTATCTCACTTCTATATCATACCTATATCACATGCATATATTTTTGAAAATATTCCCCACATTATTAATACAGAAGTTCATTAATGTTTTTAAAGTAATAAATGTTGCTATATTATAAAAATCAGAGGGTTAAAACACCATTTTTATGAAAATAAAAGTTTATCCAATTTTGAGACAAAAATTCTGAGTTTCTTAGTTTTTTATTACAACAAAAATTAAAAATCTTGGAACCAGAGCAATAGCACAGTGGTAGGGTGTTTGCCTTGCATGCGGCCAATCCAGGATAGGCCTTGGTTCAATCCCCTGTGTCCTTTATGTTTCCCTGAGCGAGGAGCGATTTCTGAGTGCTTGGCCAGGAGTAACTCCTGGTGTGGCCTCCAAAAACAAAAACAAAAACAAAGGAATTGAAAAATAAAAATTCTTCATGAAATTTTTTAGTATCTTAAACACAAAATATATTATATTAAACTTCAGGAAATCAGAAGACATGCTTAAAATCAGGATATCAGCACATTGCCATCCAATATGAAGCCTCTAGGAAGAGTCCCAGCTACATGTTTACTCACCAACTGGCAAAAATCAATTAAATCCAAGTGATTATCCTGAAGTCTTCTTTGCCTTGTCTATTCTCCCTTATACACTAGAATCGTTTCTCATCTTGGTATTTGCTACTTCTGAGAAACAGTAAAAGGATAAACTATCTTCATCTTGTCTCAGCTTCTAATGTGGATTCTTTCTGACTCTGCTGGCTTCCTCTCCCACTTTTAAAGACATATAAGGCATCACTGAATGTGCTTGAATAATCAAGATACTTTCTGTATTTAATGGTCAACTGAGAAACGGTAAATTCACCTGCCCATAAATCCTATTTTCTGCATAATGATAACTTATTCGCAGCATTAACGATGAGAACTTTTGGGGGGGTTATTGTTTAGTGTAACAAAGAAATTTCCAGTTTTACGCTAAACTTAAGTTTACCTTGATAAAGACTTTGGGAGTGGGGAGTTTAGGGCCACCTCTACTGATGCTCAGGGATTACTCCTGGATCAGCATTCAGATGTAAATCCTGGTGAGGTTCAGGGTAAAATATGGGATTCTGATATCAAACAGAGGCCACTATACTATACTAATACTATACTACACTGTACTATCACTGTGGTCCTGAGATAATGTTTAGTAAGGAAAATTAAAAGAATATGGAATATAAAAGAAGATAAATTCATAATTAAATATAACCTTAGATATATTGGCTCTTGAAATATAATGATGCATTCTGACATAGACACTTCTGCTATCTTATTTAAGTGCATAACCTCTTTATTGGTAAAAAAAAAGTGTTTTTTTAGCTCAGTATTCAGTTGATTTATATTGAAACTAATTCTTTCACCTGAGTCTGATTAAACAAATTTAAACCCTTTAAAATTAAATTCAAGCATTAGCAATTTTATCTGTGGATATTATAATGCATGAAAAAAGTAAGTTTAATTCTTATAACCTATGTTTTAATAATTATATACTTAATTTATCTATGAAAAGTTGAACTACACTCAGCGGGTCTCATGGTTCTGCGCTCAGGAGTTAATCCTGGCAGTACTTGGTAAACATGTGATTTGCTGTAGACAAAGAAAGGTCCACATCTCCTGTACTAACACTTCAGTCTTGTAATCTCATTTTAATCAAGATTGTTTTCACCTTGGCAAGGACATAAGGACATATTTATGTTTGACCTATTCTGATGAACTTTTTAGTTTCAATATTTAAGCAGTAATATTTAGTATTTCATTCTTTGTTGCAAAATATATAACTGTGCTTGATATGTAAAGTGTATAGGTAAAGTGTATAGCACACTATACTGAGTGAAGCTGGCATTCATTGTATTTGTAGCATATTATTAAGTATAATAGAGTATAAATGCTTATTTGATACTATATTTAATGTACTTATCATTACATGGCAATAAAGAATAACGGCCTTTTGTGTATTATGCCACTGTTCAAACCCAGAGCCTCAAATATGCAAAGCATGACTCCTACCACTGTTCAAAAGATCTGGCTTTAGAAGCCTGTTTTTAAGAGCCTGAGTTGAGTCCATAGTCCTCATATTCTCTTCCTTAAAGTCCCATGTCCTTTTAAAAATTTCTGTACCTTAATTTTTTTCATTGAAAATAGACTAATTATATGCCCCAATATATAGGACTGTTAGATATTATAAAAATAAAAAAATACAAATAAATGTGCATAAATCCAATTGATTAATTATTATTATTTTTTGTTTTTTTTAATTAGGTTTTATTTTGTGCTTAAGCAAAGTATAGAGATTTGGAATATAAACTATAATCCCACTGGACTAGTCGTATAAATATGTCTATACTAGTCATTTCATTTCAACCTAGAGATAATTTTTAAACACAATAAAGTTGGTTTCAAATATAGAAATTTAGTGAACAGCTTTTCTTTATAATTTCTTTATAAACTGACTTTAGACAGATATTTTACCGAATAAGAAGGTTATTCTAAAATCAATAATCTCAAAGAAGAAAACAATAATTACGTTATTTATCATTTGCAGGCCAGTTTATTGCTTGGAGTTGGAAAAATTGCTGAAAAAATTTTATATTAACACTGTGTGAGAAAATAGTAGCAATACACATTTTATAAACTACTTTTTATTTAAATTTAAAATAAATCCTTGTTTGTTGCTTGGATTTTTTTATGTTCAAGTCTACTACTAAGAATGCTACAAACCTGCTGGGTAGGGATCTTGGGACAAGACAGTAAATGCAGGCTAAGCAATTTAATTTTAGTTTTCAAGTAAAGGGGCATAAAATCCCAGGATATAATAAATCAAAAATAAATGAGGGAATTAATATGGACTTAAGGAAACAGACCTTAACTAAATCTCCCTAGGATTCTGAGTTTCATTTATTAAATCAGTAAATCTAGGGAAATAAATCTTGACTTTCCTCAGAAAGTGTAGAAACTAATTATTTCTTAAAGCTTTGAGAAACACCAATTGTAAATTTGGATTGAAATCATACATATATCTAAGCAAACCCACAGCTTCATATTAATTTTATTGTCAAACATTTAAATAGACAGAAAAAATAATTCATGTGAATATGAATTTAATAGTTGCAGAAGTGTCAATCAAATATTTAACATTTTGTTATATGCCCCAATATACATTTCATATAGTCACAATTTTTGTTGTTTTGTGTTGCTTTGTTTTGGGGCCAGACCCCAAAACACACTCAGGGTTTACTCCTAAATATATGCTCAGAAATCGCTCCTGGCTTGGCGGACCGTAGGGACACTGGGGTTTGAACCCAGGTCCGTCCTGGGTCAGACACTTGCAATGCAAAAGTGCTATCGTTGCGCTCACCCATATATTCACATATTTTGATATAATATATATATATGTTCATAAAACTCAAACTCAAATTTATCTAAAGTTTTCCTAAAGACTAAAATAGAACATTAGCTTAATAGTCATTTATTCTATATTCATATTTTATACACACAAACCTTAAAGAATTTACTCATTGTTTCTAAAATATATAAATTTCTTCTGCCACATTCCATACCCTATATCAAAAATGTGTTCCTTTAACAAATTTCTATGCCTCAATTTCAGAGAGATCAGAATGACATTTGAATTTTTTTTATGTTAATAAAATTGATGGTGCACAGAATTTGTAGTATGGGCATTGTAGTTCCTATGTATAGTTCCTAAATTGTAGATATGGTTCAAATGGAGTCTTGCAAATGTGAGAACCTAGATCCCATCCTAATACCAATTGCCTTAGATATAGCCAGATATATATCGCCCACCATGGAATATGGCCCCTTGACAATATAAGCAGCATCAATAAGAATATCTTAATTCCTTTGGAATAGATCATTTTACAAAACAGATTATTGAATTATTTGAATTAATATTGTGTGGTTTATTCATAAATTTGACAGATAAATACAACTATATTTTTGTTTGGCAGAATGACTTTTATAAGTTTTATAAAGTTAAAAATAATTCTTTAAGTGATTTAATTATTTTCAAAAGAAAAAATTGCTATGTCTCAGTCAGTAAAAACATGAATTTTAACAGTAAAATTTTATAATTCACAATAGCATAGCTTGAAATAATAGCTCTAACAGTAACTGATTATTGGCTTAATTAGTATTTAATATTTCATGACATATCTGTGGGAATATCATGATTTTTAATTACTTTTAATAGCTTAAACTGAATAACTGAGTTTGTTATTGCCTTTAAATGATATATGAAAAAAGCAAAAACCATAGAAGAACCTTTGTATGAACATAGAAAACACTGAATAGGCAAAGAAATTGGAAATAGCTTGCAGAGAGCTATAAGATGAAAAACAAGAGAGCAATCTTATGAAATTAAGATATAAAAATGTTTCATTATAAGAAAAAATAAGATATAGGAGCCAGAAGAAATAACTCAATAATTGAGTGTATATGCATACAAGATGCCGAGATTCAATACTGGACAAAAAAAACTCCCTTAAGCGCTTTATGAGTATCCCCTGAGCATAATCAGGAGCTATCATTAGAGCATGGAAGCAGTGTAGCTCCTAAACACTGCTGAGTATGCAGCCAAAACAAAAATTGATATATAAAAAGATTAGTCTCTAAAAAGTTGCCCTTGGGGGAGGAGTGATGGGGCAAAGCAGTAAGGCGTCTGCCTTGTAGGCGCTACCCTAGGAAGGACCGAGGTTCGATTTCCCCAGCGTCCCATGTGGTCCCCCAAGCCAGGAGTGATTTCTGAACGCATAGCCAGGAGTAACCCTTGAGCATCACTGGGTATAGTCCCTGAAAAATAAATAAAAAAAATAAATAAATAAAAATTAAAAGTTGCCCAAATTTTATTTAAAACTTGGGTCTACTGCAAATGTTCGTTCTTAGCACCTTTAACATTAAAAAGTTAAAAATTAAATTTAAGGGCCCGGGAGATAGCATGGAGGTAAGGCGTTTGCCTTTCATGCAAAAGGTCATTGGTTCGAATCCCGGTGCCCCATATGGTCCCCCGTGCCTGCCAGGAGCAATTTCTGAGCATGGAGCCAGGAGTAACCCCTGAGCACTGCCGGGTGTGACCCAAAAACCAAAAAAAAATTAAATTTAAAATTTTAATTAAAATTAATTAATTAAAATTAATTAATAAATATATAATGCATTGTAAATGACATTGCGCCATGTGATATTTCTCTTCAATTGTGGATATTCATTTATAGTACAATAGTATTTTGATTAACAATCATAAAATAAAGCAGGCAGCGAAATAATAGAGGAGTTAAGGAGCTAACACCCGATATTTATATTTATGTAAAATTTCACTCTGGTGCTTAACATTACCCTTTGCTGACCTTTTATACATTTTGTTGCTGTTGTTTTGTTTTTCATTTTTGGGCCACAACCGGTAGCTCTCAGGGGATACTCCTGTCTGCATTCAGAAATTGCTCCTGGCAGGAACTAAAGACCATTTGGGATGCCAGGATTCAAATCACTCACTGCCTGTCCTGAATAGACTGTATGCAAGTCAAACGCCCTACTGCTGTGCTATCTCTCCGGCCCATGATGACCTTTATATATTTTCTATCCCTGACTTTGTCACCCTACATGTAGTCCAATTTCTCTCTCCTAATAGTAAGCATTATTAGCATGGAATAGTTTCTGGTCATCAACCTTGGACCTAGTTATCAGCTGGGGTGATATCCTTGGTCCTAAATACACCAGGAGGATGGAAGTTGACCCTCCACTTGTTGATTAGACTGACACAATATTATGTTCATATATTTTAAACATAAGGAAATAGTCTATTTGAAAATACTTATAAAATATTCTTGTAGAGGTGATTTAAATTGTGAAAAGGAGAATAAAAGACTACAGAATTCTGAGAAATTTGCAGATGGAATGAAACCACAATTTGGGAAATTATTGAATTAAATTAAATGGTTCCTTCATGGCAAATAAATGCTGCTAAAAGAGAGAAAGAACAGCACCTGGGTATGGTTGCATAATTTGTAGATGGATTTTTATTTTTCATAATTTTCAAATGGAGTTCCTTCATCTTTGAAGAAGATATGTTCTGTAGAAATATGTTCTGCAGAAATATTGTGATCAATATTAAAAATATTGATATATAGAAATGTGTTAAAAACACTTTATAAAATAATTTGAATTAGTGTTTCTGTACTTATATTAGAGGGATACACATTATCATTAGTAAGAATTCAAAATACTCATAATGTCTGTATTTATTAACTTGTAAATGTATATTCTCACAAATTTAAGTACATATCAATAATAAAATATTATATATGCAAACATCCAAAAGAACTAGTTTGTTTCCACAATAATCTATCTGCTAATTAATTCACTGATGCATGGGACTCTTGAGTAGCATTTCATGTCTGAATTTTGAAAAGGACTATATAACTTTATGTGCAATTTAGCTGTTCGTGCCATTTAGATATACTAATGGTAATTAGTCTTCATGCTTCAGGGTATAAGTTGAGAGCCAGCATGCTTTTACTGTAATCGAATTTCGTAAGTGCTCTGGTATTCAAGTATCACCTAAAACTAGCAGTAAGACCATAAAAAGGAAGTCCTAGGGAAAAAATACATTCAGACATATTTTCTACTTGTTTCAATTCATTCGTTCCAAACAAGAAAAATAAATATTTCATAATTCAAGAGAGTATTAAGCCAATGGTATAATGTCCTATGACTATTAAGATTAACAGAAATGGTGTTTAAAATCTAATGAAAGCAATTTAATATATTTATTTATTTTTATATTTGGATTTAATTAAACAGTTCACTCCACTTCAAAGGCAAATATTTCAAAATTCACAATTTCCATTGTGAATGTTATCAGAGAACAACTTTAAAGAACTTTAAAGAAAGTTGAATAATTGCTTGTCAACAGTTCTATAAAAATGGAAATGTGAAGTTTTATAAAGATGATTATAATTAAAATTTCAAAAACCAATTAACATATATTTAGACTTTAATTTTATAGGATAGCTATAAATTCTATAATTTTTAAATCAATATGTTGAATTAAAATCCTACAGATGGTCTTTGGTTCAGAATATATACCAGTAATATAAATTTCATCATAATCCAAACATCTGCATATAATCCAGTTAAACCACTGTGCCTTTTAGTCGTTTGGATGTTTTTAAAAGGTTGCTTGATACAAAGAAATAATATAAGTATGCTATTTTGTAAAGTACAAATTATAATAAACTTTCTATATAAAGAAATGTATGTTTGTAGTCAATATGTTCACAGTTATTAAATGTTACTCTATGCCATTAACTGGCATTTTTTATATTCAATAACATCACTGTTAATTAAAAGCTCTGTTATTAATATACTATATTTGCATCTTCTTGTGTAAAGTAGAATATAAAATTTTAGTTTGCTTACATTATTTTGTTGTGAGGATTACGATATTTGTACTGATAGACCTTGGAGAAATAGCCTGATAAATATAAATTAAATGCTAAAAATCATTAAAGATTAAAATTATTTTTAAAGAACACATCTTTTACTTTGAACTTAATTTCAAAATGTACATATCTGTATAAAACTAAAGTTTTCTATATTTTCTTCTTTACATATACTAATAAAACTACTTAAGATAAATATATTCCTATATATAACAAATACTTATATATCTAAAACATAATCCTAAACTGTTTTATGTGATTCATTTACATGTATCAATCTCTACATATTAATATTCATAAAAGCATGTATACAATTTCATTCTAAAAAGATTTTCAAATTTCTACAATGTCTTTTTTCTGAGTTAAGAAATGTAAGTAGGAAGAACACTGCATAATTCAATGTAGAAGAGAGTCAAAATTATACTGTTAGAAACCAACAAACTAATACTCAATTTGAAATGCGAATAGATGAGTTCTCCAATTCCATTCTCTCTAATCTTCAGCATCATTTGCCACATTCATAGACTCCAGGGGCAATTTTGTAAATTAAGAGCAGAAATAAGTTTTATATTAGGGTTGTAACATTGAAGATCAGAGACATATTACATGAAGTCAGAGATTCGGAATTGTCTATGACTTTGAGAATCTGAGCACATTGGACATTTGCAGAAATCTTGGCAAAATGCACGATACATTACGCATATATAGATATACATGCCTATTTCTTTTTCCACTCTTCATGTTGGACACTTGAGTTTGTGTTTTTTTTTTTTTAGATATAGGCTATTGTAAATAATGCTACTTTGAATATAGTTGTGCAAATGTCCTTTGAGTTTATGCTTTTGTGTACTTGGGATAGATGTTCAGGAATAAAATTGTAATATCAAATCAAAATATTATTAAGTTTTTGACACATATCCGAACAATTTTCCAAAAAGGCTGAACTAAACAGCTGTACCATCAGCAATTAACAAGTTTTTCTTTCTTGCCATATTCTGACCAGCACTTACTATATTCACAAAATTTGTCATGGACAATTCTCACTAGCATGATTTCTCACTCTGATTTTGACTTGCTTTTCTCTGGTAATCAGTAATAAGCATATTCCCTATCATTCAGCCATATTTATAATTGTTTATTAATATTTTCTCAAAATTTTATGTTTTATTTTTATTGTAGTTGTATACCAGAAGTGTTTTACAACTGAATATTAATTTAGGAAATGTCTTAAGAAATCTGCCATAATCTTTCTCTCAGCATTTTCATTGGAAATAATAAATATAGATATTTTTTAAATAATTTATAATTACCTTCAAAAATGACATAGTCATTCTCATACGATTAATCACATTTTTGCTACTTTGAGGATTTAAAAATATCTCCAAGGAGACTTCAGAAGAACTTGTTTGGTGCATAGATTGTTCTCTTTGTTAAGTTTTGGTTAATTTGTGGGGGGGTTCACACTAACAGGCTAACTTCAGGTTGTAAATTACTACCAGACTGCTGCCATTTCTGCTTCTGCAATTTACTAACTGTGGTGATTGGATCACCCACATGCAAATAATGAACATAGTCCTTAATGCTATCTCTCTAGTCTCTAAGTATATTTGTTTATTTTATTTTGTTTTACTGCTCTTCTGGAAATGTTTCTTCTGCTTCTTCACACTCAGTGCACTCTATACTCCTGGCAGTGCTCTGGATACCGGATGATATGCCAGGGATTAAGCCTTACACACAATATTATCTCTCTAGCCCATGGATGAGAGTAAACCTGAGGATAGTTATTACTCAATCCTTAGCAAATATTTATTTTAATATAAACTGTTTTGGTATGCAGTCAAATGTAGCACCTGAAATACTTAATGTAAATATTCACATAACTACACATGAATAAAATACATTGTATTTATAAGTTAAATATTTAAAAAAGCTAAGATGAGGTCATAGAGACAACACAGTGGTTGAGCATTTGCTTTGCATGGAGCTGATCCAGGAGAAAAGGTGGTTCAAATCCCAGCATCCCATATGGTTGCCCATGTTTGCCAGGAATGATTTCTAAACACAGATCCAGGAGTAACACCTGAGTGCTGACAGCTGTGACCCCAAAAAGAAAACAAAACAAAACAAAACAAACCTATGAATGATTTACATAATCCCTAAACCCTCTAAATTACTGTGAGAGTGAGAAACTGTTTAAAAGGTGATTAATAAATTCTTTTCAATATTATGCATGCTGAAACCTTCCTATACAAAATCAATTGCAAGACTCTCCAAAGCAATGAACAAATAATTCACTTTTTAAAAATGAAACAGAAAAATCTGAGTATAAATACTTAAATATTCCCCCAATTAATAATTTCCTTAAACTCTATGTCAATCGTTAATATATTTTGGAGCGAAAGTTTTACAACGAGGTTTCCTGAATGGCCTTCTTTACTTGCCAAAGGGATTACAAAGGAAAAGTATATTTGTCTCCTTGGACAGGTTATGAGAGTATTTTGTAAAAACCTTCCCTTGGTTTTCTAAAAACAACTGGGCCTATTCTATGTCAAAAAACAATGAACAAAATATATAAAAAGACCAGACTTTGAACCAGCTGGACTACCCACAACTTTCCTTAACAAGTGGGCCAATTCCACCTGGAAACAGAATGAACACAAGATATAAAAATATCAAAATTGTTGGAATCAGCAGCTGTTCTACCTGCAGCATTTAATCTTTCTTGGCAATCTTTGAGGGCATAGATTTCTCAGACTAACTGGATTAAGAACCCTTTAGCTGAGTGTTGTACCACTGGAGATGTCTCTTAACAGCTCTCCACTTCCAGCACAGAGGCAAACAGCAAATTATCTCAATTTGGATGTGAAAAATGTGAATATTAATGGTCAGCTACACTAACTGAATTCAAGCCCATTTGCTCATTCTTTCAATTCCACAAATTAATCGAGTTTTCTAAAGTGCACTATCAATAATTCGCACCAACAGAGGCTCTCCATGTAGTTGATAGGAATTTTAAAATCAAAGACAGATACTTATGTGAATATATGTATATATATATTCATATATATATATATAGATGGCCCACAAGTCTGCTTTATTGTGTCAGCCATAGTTCAAAGAGATGAATAGGTATTAATTCATGTCAGCAAATATTTAAGGCAGAAGAATCATAAAGACCAGAAAGAATAGCAATGAGAAGTAAATTAACTGATTCTATGACTACATAATATAGAATCAGAAAAGGGATCCAAATGCGTAGTATCTGGGTGCAGAGTTTTGGTCCGATAAAAGTACAGTGCAAATAAGAATATGAAAACCCATGATATTTTCTTTACATAAATGTAGACTGATTATATTTACATGCATTTCTTGAGTCTTATATTGTTGAAAATATATAGCCTATTTCTTATAGAACAAATTTTATCATTCAATTGGTATGTATTATCTAGTTTTAAAAATAATACAAATTTGAGTATGTTTAAGATATTGTTGGTATGAAATAGTACTCTAAACAGAGGCAATGTCCAAGGAATATTTTTTGATATCTTAAGTACAGTATGAAATTAGCCACATATTGTTACTCCTTTGCATTTTAATTGTCAAGAGGTAGTGTGTTGTGTTAATAATATGTATAAGTAACCTAGTGAGAATCTAAATTACTCAATTTGTTCAATATAATTTTTATTATCTAGTATAACCAAGCCATATTTTACAAAATACCATGGAAACAGTTATCTAAAAGAATTTCTAACTTTAAAAGGCAAGCAATTTATATAACAAAACCAAGGTATGCAATCTTGATTACTTATAGTTACAAATAAGTCCTTTAATAAAAATTAACAGTGTGTGGCAGTATATAAAATGAATGCAAATTTTGTGGAAATAACAATTCTAACAAAGTACTCTCATTTTATGTTAGTAGTATCATTTTCTAGTTTGGGATAAATATGAGCTATAATAAAACAATAGCATCAACATAGTTCATATGAATATTTAGGTCACAACAAAACTTTAAGTCACCTGACTTTTTATTAGTTCACTTTTACTTATTTATTCATTAAGCTTTAAGACTTCTCCCGAAATGTCAGGGCACACTCATGGCACTGTATTTCAGGGATCACTTCTATTTGGACATCAGGGTACGTATGGGATGTCAGGGACCAAATCCAGGTTAGCTAACTGGCTGTATTACTGCTCTATTGCTCAGCTTCTTCACTGTTGCTTTAATTTGTATTTCCTAATAACCACTGATGATTAATATTTTTTAAAAGTCTGACCATGCTTATGTTACCTTTGAGGAAGTGTCTGTTTATCTCTTCTCCCAATATTTTGATGGATTTTGTTCTATATTTTGATGAGTTTCAGAGTGTTTTATATATCTCAATAGAGAGAAAAGCATGTACATCATTTATCAGAAAACCTGATAGGTCTCAGGGAAAGAAAGTAATCTTCAGGCAGAGAAGTAGTATGATATGCATTTTTATTAGTTTTCTAGAGTTATTATTCTAAAATACTATAAACTTAAGAGGACTTTTTTGGGGAGTGGTGTTCGATTTTGCAGCCACACTTGGCAGTGTTATCAGGTTACTCCTAGCTCTCCCCTCTCCTCGATTATTCCTGGCAGGCTCAGGGCACCACCTGGGATGTAGGAGATCAAACCTGGGTTGGCAACGTGCAAGGCAAACACCTTAACCACTGTTCTATTTCTCTCATCCCTTAAAGGGGTTTTATACAAAAACAGGGAATTTTTCATACCGTGATGAAAGTTTGGAATCTGAAATCAAAATATCTGTCAGGCAATAGTCTATCAAGAGACTAAAAGAGAAATCTTTCTTTTTGTATTCCATTACTGGATATTATCCAGCATTTCACTTGCCACAACATAACTTCAATATCTGCCTTTGTTTTCTAATGACTTTCTATTTATCTTCATGGACTTATCTATTTAAGAGACAGCAGTCATATCAGATTAGTGACCCACCCTATTCTGAAGTAGCATCATTATTGCTAATTATATATCAAACATAGTCACATTCTTAAGTACTAAAGTTTAGATCTTTGACATACCATTTGCTAAAAGCTAGCTTGATTATAGGTGGATAAAATAGCACTTTGTCCCTTTTAAGTAAAAGGAGTTCACAGAGGGATTTGAAGAAGACCAGAGAGAAGTCATGTGCATGGTTTAGATAAAGATAGTGTCTTTTTCTACTTTAGCAGTTAAGTTCAATACAAGATTATACAGAGGAAATGAGCTAGATTTGATTATTAATGAAATGTGAATATTGAACCAAGAGTCAATTATAATTCTGATATTTTTAATGTTATCAACTAGAAAAAAATCAATCCTGACTTAACTGAAACTAAAATAATAAACAAAAAATTTGGGTGGACGGTGCTTATGTGCATGTATAAATTGTGTAAAGTGGCTATGCATAGCAGATTTTCTAGGTAACATAAGTAACATGCAGCTGAATTTCACAGGGAGGAGGTATATAAATCTGTAGTATATCAGTGATATATTGAGAACATTTGTCACTGAGGGTCAAATAAAAAAAATCACAAGAAAGAAAATATAAATGCATGAACTTCAATATCTGAAAAAAGGACTCAGACACAGATTTTTCTAAATCAAGCAATCTTTCTAAACCTTTCAATAATATAGTTACTAAAATACATAAATTCTTAACAGGGTGTGGATTCTGGAATTTTAAGAGATATATGATATAATAGTACAAGGGGTGTATGCACATATATATTTGTTGTATTAAGGTATTATGAATATTTTAATATAAAGAAGCCTAATATGAATAAATGATAGTGTATTGATATTAAATATTGGGTATAAATAAATTTGTATTCAAGTGACACAAGTGACATTCAATCCCTTTTAATAATTAGGGTGACAAAATTAAAGAAAATTTTGTGATCTGTAGTTGGTGAGTTTTCTCAGAAACATCACATGATCAGATGACATTTTGTTTACTTTAATTATTTTACTTTACCATTTTTGATACTACAATTTACAATATTTATCAATTTTCATCCATATATGACTCCAAACCCATGGCTAGAAACATAGTTTATGCTTCCTTCCACCAGTAGTCTGACAGTTTATCTCCTTGAAAATGAACTAACAACTGTCTTTACTGATAGTAGTCTATAGTCAAAATTTTAGGAGAAAGATTCATATCTATGTAATATTTTGGCTATTAGTAAGTGTAGACTATGATCTTGTGTATTAAATTAAAATATTTCATAAAATATTCAAAGATGTGCCAAGTACTATTCACATTCTCCACTTAAGAGTGCCCTGTATTCTGAGTGAAAAGTACAAATTTGACCAAAAAGGAAATGTTTATTAAAATATCTTCAGTGTATCTATCTTCTGTTTGTATATTAAGACATTTCATTGGTTGCATACTTGAAATTATTAGCAAAGTGATAAAATGTATTATTAGTATGAATCTGATCTTAGACGTTGTATTTTATATTGGGAAGTAATTATACATATTCCAGACCTTTGCTCCCTCCTATAGGATTTTTCTCCAGATGTTTTTTAAGGGGTTAGTTGAACAAAAATGGTCCAAGAAACAAAAAAAATATCACACAGATTTCCTAACTTTCAAAGATGTTTACTATTTCTTTGATCCAGAAAAATAATAGTTATAGAATAATTAGTAAGTTGAAATAATAGTCTTGGAGAAAGTTTCATTTTTATCTATAATATTTTATAGTATTTACTATTATAGAAATTCAGGTACGGGGCCCAGGAGATAGCATGGAGGTAAGGCATTTGCCTTTCATGCAAAAGGTCATCGGTTCGAATCCCGATGCCCCATATGGTCCCCCGTGCCTGCCAGGAGCAATTTCTGAGCATGGAGCCAGGAGTAACCCCTGAGCACTGCCGGGTATGACCCCTCCAAAAAAAAAAGAAAAGAAATTCAGGTACTTATTTGACAGAATCCAGTGTAGATTTACTAAAACTATAATTATTGTTTAAGAAACAAATCTTAAGGTATTAAAAAAGGTAAATAATGTCCAATATTTGTTTTCTTGTTGTATCTTAGATAAATTCAAATTTTATTGTTTTACAATGAAGATGAGTAATAAAACAGCACACCTTACATTAACTATACAACTAAAATTCTCAGAATAAAAAGTTATATTTTAATGACATAATTATTGAATTAAATTATAGCATTAATTAATAAGTTATTCCTCCCTTTTCCTGCCTTTTATCTTATTCATCATCACCTGAAATTTCAACCACTTTCAACCGTTTGGAGATACAGCCTCCACAGACTTTTAGAAAATAAAAGAACTATATTTGATATTTGGTTAAGGTCATTTTCTTTCATCAACAATACAAATGTGTTGGTGTGTATCTGGTTCTATGAATCAAACACAGAATATCATAGCATAAGCTTCTATGAAATAATAAGCATCTTATGCTCACACCCATACCTTCAAAATTCCTACTTAACTTGCCTTCTGCTATTCTTTAGCTTAAAATGAACAAGAATAGGAATCTGTATTTAATCACCTTTAGACATATGCTGAAGTCTAGCAAGTGTTAATATGGTATTATTATAGTATAATGCAATAATTACTTTAAACCGTGAATGAAATTTTTTATTTCCCTTTATCCCTTCTTCAAAACAAGATAAAGTCCTATTACAATTCTGCAAGCCCAGGGAAATTGATTTTACTTTTCAACCTTTTTTTACTTTTGTAAGACTTGGGGTGCTTCCCTTTGGGGTGCCAACAAACTAACATGTCCTTCCAAGACAAAATGTCATTGTTTCTTTTTTCTATTTCATCCCACCAAAACACCATAAGGCCTTTCTGTCTTAATATCCAATTTCTTAAAGACATCTGACATACCATTTATCTTTAAATTAACTGTGAAAAATGGATCTAAATTTCTGTTCTTCAGAAGGAAAAGGAAAAGACAGGAGAAGAGACTCCTAAGATCATAGACAATTGCTTTTAATCTATGAATTATATGTATTCATGAAGATTCCAATGGGAGGACAGATTTTTTTCTCACTGTGACTACTTATACAAATACTTATACAAAACTGGTCTAAAATATTTATCTTTATTATAGTTGATCTTTCAACAACACCAGTTTAAGATTTAATTGCTCCATCTAAATACAGATTCTGCCAATAGATGCTATAAGCTTACTATGTGTATTAATTGTATTTTTATATTATCTTTTTAAAAATAATTTCTTGTATCAGTGTTTAACAAAGTTAGAAAATCATTCATGATTGAGTTCAAAGAGTACAATAGTTAAAATCCATCACCTGAGCCAATATTGAATTCTTTCCATCAATATCCCCAATAAACTCCTTGCAATACCCGGAGCATGTCTCTCTCACAGGTACTTTTTTTGTTTATTCTAGAAACTGTGGCATACAATTATAATGTTCTGATAGGTTGCTTCTTTCTAGAACACATCCTAGGTGAACACTTCCTTCTGACATTAAATTAGAGAACCCTTAACTGATTTATCCTTTTCTTCCCTCATAGTGGCAAACTTCCTTTTAAGATCCATTCTCCTGTCCTTAGTTTCTATTAGCTTTGTGCACTAGTTACTCCCCTACTCTATTTATATCTTTTAAATGCATGAAATTATTCTGTGTTGGTTCCTCTCCTTTGACTTATTCACTCAGAATGGTAGTCTACATATACATCTTGCTAAAACATTCTTAATAACATTTATTAATATCTAGCTTATTTTATTAAAAATACATCTTTTGATATATTCCATGTACAAAATAGATGTTCACTGATGAAGCTATCAGTTAATATTCCAGCAATAGCAGGTTATTTAAGTTGTAAAGTTTGTATGTGCGTGGTAGGCCATGTTTGATTCAATGCATGTTTTTTCAACTTCACTGTATTACATATAATTTATAGATACATTATATATAAAATTTGGTCACCATTTTGCTATTTAGATAAAGAAAATTTATCATAGAATTGTCTATTGACACTTATAAGTTTATTATACTTGTAAGAGGAAAAACCTGATTTAAAATCAGTGTCTGGTTTCAAAGCTCACATAGAATTCTTCCATATCACATAAAAACTATAGAATTGGCTAGATTCTTTAAAACTTGGTTTTTAATATACCCTTATTAAAATATGTATTTTATTGCTTTCATTTCAGTTGAACTGTATTTTTGTTATCATAACAAAGAAATGTTTCTTCCTTATGAATTATCTTCTATTTTATCTCTAGAGTTCTCAATAATCTTGGTTGCTTTTTTTTTTCTTCACTTACTTATTTGATCACTTGCCCAAAATACTTGGCATATTAAGTGTAGGTGTGCTGACAAACAAAAGCCACATGCTCCTGATCATGATTTTCCATAGCAGATGGTTTTCTCAGTGGAAGTTCTCCAGGAACTGACTTTTTTGAGGAAGTAATCTTTTAAGAACCCCCAATTTGGTTTTATACAAAATGTACTAGAAAAATGATATTTCACTGTATAAATTCTTCATGCAATATGGTGAAACATTTATTTGGCCACAAATTAGTTGTTAATAAGGTTTCTAAGCAAGAAACCCGATGTCGTATCAGATTACTTGGTATTATGAGATTTTTACTGGTTGCAAACAACAGCTTTTTAAATTCTTGCTCAAAGGTACTAATTTTTGTTGTACTGTGTTTCTTTATTGAGAGATTGGTTTGCAGTTATAGATATAAGCAGTCTCATGCATTTGAGCTGCCCCGGCATCGAATCATAACAAATACTACAGCAAAAGCTTTATCAAGCTTCCAAAGATGCTAAAGCAATGGAAACACTGAGAAATGAAAAATCTGAGAAAACAAATAAAATTTACTTCCTGGATTCAGCAACTGAAATTACACAGTGATCAGTTCATTTGAATTTCACATAAGAAAAAAATGAATATTTATCCTGGCATTGGGACCACAATATATGGATTACCTTGCTTCAATGACCACATCAAAGGAGACACAAGCCAGTGTAAAATAGAGCTTAAGAGTTCATGGGGCCCGGGAGATAGCATGGAGGCAAGGCATTTGCCTTTCATGCAAAACGTCATCGGTTCAAATCCCGGTGCCCCATATGGTCCCCCGTGCCTGCCAGGAGCAATTTCTGAGCATGGAGCCAGGAGTAACCCCTGAGCACTGCTGGGTGTGACCCAAAAACCAAAATAAATAAATAAATAAATAAATAAATAAATAAATAAATAAAAAGAGTTCATAAGTGTCTTGAATTTGAAATGCTTAGTAAAGATGTAAATATTTGGAAACAAAGTTTGAAAACTTCATAGAAATCTTTGTAAACAGGCTATTCTAGGTAATACTAATCAAATGTAGAAGATTTCATTCAGGGTATCAGAAGCATTATAGAACTATATTTGTTGAATTAAATTCTGAGGAGTTCATTCATTGGGTTTCTTTTTTTTTTTTTTTTTTTTGGTTTTGGGGTCACACCCAGTGACGCTCAGGGGTTACTCCTGGCTATTCGCTCAGAAGTCACTCCTGGCAGGCACGGGGGACCATATGGGGAACCGGGGGATCGAACCTCAGTCCATCCTAGGTTAGCGCAGGCACCTTACCTCCAGCGCCACCGCCCGGCCCCTATTCATTGGCTTTCTAAAGTATCCATATAATCACTAAGTATATAACACTTTCCAGGCTTTTATTTTCTAGATATTTCATTCAGTTCCAAGACGACAACTACAAAGGAACTAATTAACCTTAAAATCCTGTCATTTGAGCATATGCTCAAGAAGTTCTGAATCTATAATGACTAGATCTTTTGCTTGAAGTAATGATAACCTATTAAGAAGAATCTTATTATTGAAGTTGGATTTCTGGGTCTTAACAAATCTAAAGCAACATTTTGTAAACAAACCTTGGAAATAACTAGTAAGAAATAAAATTTAAAAAGTAATTTTCCACGTAATATCTAAAGTATATGCACAATTTGTAACTGTTAAAGAAGTCAAAATAAAAACAATGTCTACAGAAGAGAATAAGAATGCAGAATGCAAGGGCAGTAACTGCATTTCTGAATTTTGTGAGTAGTTGAATCTTTAATGGTGTCCACTTTATTCTGAGTCAATAATATATAGATTTTTTTGTCCTAGAAAGATTTCATATTCAATGAGTCTACATACTTCTCAGGGACTGAGTGAAAGCCAATTAGCATTTTGGTGAGACAAAACCATTTTTCCTGACAATTTTTTCATTGTTTATTTACCAGTTATTTTATACCATTAGACATAATGAGGTATATATGTGTATCCCTATGTGTTTATGTATGTGATACTTAGAGACACTTTAAAAAAAACTATGGCTAGAAGACTGAGAATACAATTTTAAACTGTAATGGAGATGATTTTTGGGTGTCTCTAATTTTGGAAGCATGTACTTGTTGCTAAAACATTATTGCACATTTTACAAATTTATGACATTTTAAGGTAAATAAAGTTAGGGAAATATTTAATGTTAAACTAATACAACATCAAAGACCTGAAATTACCAACCTATTCTAGCTAAGAATAGATCACTCTCTAACTTTTAAAAACACCAACATTGAGAGTTTTCTTCTTTGTGCGAGGAAAGAAAAATGATAAGTAGGGGTTGGTGAGGTGGCGCTAGAGGTAAGGTGTCTGCCTTACAATCACTAGCCAAGGAAAGACTGAGGTTCAATCCCCAGGCGTCCCATATGGTCCCCCCATGCCAGGGGCAATTTCTGAACACTTAGACAGGAGTAACCCCTGAGCATCAAACGGGTGTGGCCTGAAAAACAAACAAAAAAATAATGGTAAGTAGGGTGAATTTTGAGGGAATTAGCATACTAAGTTTTCGAATAAAGCAAGAGAATTAAATCCTAAAGTTTCTGTTTTTCAAAATATTTTAATGATATTAAAAATCTCAAAAATGAGATTTTACTAATTCTTTAGATTTTATATCGGAAATTAGTAGCATATTAAAACATGTGGCATCTCAGAGTGTATGGCACTTAAGGGTTGACTTATTAATAGTACTTGTGTAAGATTACTATTGAAAATATTAGAATTTATCTATTTTTCATAATAGATAATAGCATACAATGTAAAAGAAAATTTATAAAAATTGAATGAACAAATAAATGTTGACATGGAAATGGTTAGTGTTCTTGCCTTGAGCATAGCTGACTACTTTTCAATCTCTAGCAACTCTTACAGTCTCCTAAATTCCATTAGGAGTGATTCTCAGCAACCTATAATGCCAAGTTCTACCAGGTATGATACCTGAGTAACAAACAGGAGTAAGCTTTGAGAAACACCAGATATGTACCCAAAACAAAAAATTAAATAAATAAAAGATGTTGGAAAAATAATTAAAAATAAACAAAGGACAAGTATGACCTATTTCAGAGACATCTGAGGGTATAACTTTAATATTGTTTGTGGAAGAATTTCCTGAAGACATCATAGAAGAACAATTATTAGCTCCTGAAATTAACTAAAGAAGTTGGAGTCTTGGAGTTGTTATCATCTGATCATTGAAAACCATAACAACACCAAATTCAAAGATACACTTGTGGTTAACCTAATAGGCAAAAAGAAGTGAATTTTTCTGTTCCCAACCTTCTCCTTACTTTCTAGAGTGGCATATCGATAGAATTAGGGGTTAAGATAAAATAATTTTTAAAATCCACTTCACATTGGCTATTAAGTGAATTCCTGAAATGTCAAAATAAATGCCACATAGACCTTTACCTCCAATGGTAACAGTCTTAATATTTTATCTTTTCATTATGAATTCTTGTTTGAATTCCCAGTCATTTCATAACTTCCAAGAGGATATTTATTTCCTCTACATACACATAATCACATTGATGAGTAGAATCCGCAATGGCTATAAAAAAAGTTATATAGAAAAGGAAAGAAAAGTTATATTTTTATTTTTAATTAATTGACCTTTCCATATTGTTCAAACATACTTTTCTCATAAAGTGATCTCTGATCTCGCAAATAGTATTAATTAAGATAGTACCAAACTATTATCATCTTTATTTTAATCCATCCCTAATTAACATTGAAAAAAATGAATATTTCCAGAAATTTTATCACATTAACCCAGAGTTTGAAAGCCTTTGGGTAAGATAAAGTTAAAATTACTCATTCGAATAAAGGTCTAATGTCTATTCATTGCCCATATTTCAGCCTTACACCTTACATTGTCTCCCTTGGTTTTTCTGGTATCACTTTTGCACTCATCAAAGACATACTTAACAAAAGATATTAACCTGGGGCCC
>PVKC010014370.1:0-22217 GCA_004027635.1 Crocidura indochinensis | reverse complement strand
GGCCACACTCAGTGATGCTCAGGGGTTACTCCTGGCTATGCGCTCAGAAGTCGCTCCTGGTTTGGGGGACCATATGGGAAACTGGGGAATCGAATCGCGGCCTGTCCTAGGCTAGCATAGGCAAGGCAGGTACCTTACCTCCAGCGCCACCGCCTGGCCCCGGATGCATGCATCTTGCATGCATGGAGCATGCAACACCTCACAGGGAGAGAGTGATCCCCAAATGTCTTCTTTCCTTTAAAAAACATTTTCTAAGGAGCTGAACACACCAGGCTTTTCTTGACAATAGTCTCCACGTCTGGATCTCTCCAGAGATTGTGGAAGAGTGGAGAGAGGGGCTTGGTGAATCCTCACAGGAAAGTGACACTTCTGCAGAGCACACACCTCGGACCTGGGCTGCCCTGGGGCTTCCAATAGCTTCTTTTAAAAACATTTTTCCATCATAACGGCCCATTCTTCTGCTTGGCCTTTGACCACTTATGTTCCCTACAGTGCTCAGTACAACAGCTAGAGACAGATGCACAAATAAAAGGAATCATCATTGAGACACATGATTTTTTGACTGCCAAAAAAAGATAAATGCCAGTAAGGAGTTTGTGCAACTGTTGAGTATGGACATATTACATGTGGGAGGCCCAGAAAAGATGCCCAGATATCATGTGGATCCCCGTTTACTGAGAGGTGTTGCCCTCAGCATTGACAAGTGCTCCCTTCAGGAATGAAAGGTAGGTAAGAACAGGGACAAGAGTCAAGTCTTCCCAGGCTGCTGAGAATGTGCCTTGGTACAGACTATGTGGATCTGGTGATGAAGAAACATATCAGATGTCATAATACTGAGAGGTATCCACAGAAACACTCCCAGAGCTGAGGGGTCAAGCTCAGAGTAAGGTGGTGGGTGGTAGTGGGGGTGATGGCAGTGACTAGCGGGCACAGATGAGAATGCCAATGATGCTTTGTCCAAAGTCACCTGCCCCCTGTGCCCAAGAACCAGGATTGATCCTGTTATTCAGCAAGTGATAAAAGCCACATTTCTGCTATCTCATCTCCAGTTACAGCCAATGTTTTTAACCACTCCTGGGGGACTCGGCTGGGGTGCAGGGTGCCTTGTTCCTAGGTAGGAGGATCTACTCATCAAACACATAGAGAGTAGCAGCACCATCAAAAGAGGGAGTGTGGGAGGGAGAGTGACAGCAGAGTAGGGATGGTGCTTGTCTTTTTTTTTTTTTTTTGGGCCACACCCCGCAGTGCTCAGGGGTCACTTCTGGCTATCTGCTCAGAAACAGCTTCTGGCAGGCACGGGGGACCATATGGGACACCAGGATTCGAACCAACCATTTTAGGTCCTGGATCGGCTGCTTGCAAGGCAAACACCGCTGTGCTATCTCTCCAGGCCTTGATGGTGCTTGTCTTGCACACAGCCAACCTGGATTCAGTCTTGGACATCCCATAAGGTCCCTGAGCACTGCCAGGAGTAATGCCTGAGTGTAGAGCCAGGAGTAACTCCTGAGCACTTCCAGATATAGCCCCCAAACCAAACCAAACAACAACAAAAACAATGCAGATATTTAAAGTTAGGGCACCATTATGAAATGCTAGGTTTCCAGGCCTATGTGTTCCAATACCAGCCCCATCCCTGGTGTCTCCACAGTCCCTTGTGCTCCCACCCCCTGTTTCCTTAACAGGCACAATTTCAATATTCACCCTTGTGAATTGGGCCTTCTGTGTGGATCCTCTATGCTTTATTGAGACAGTTGTTTTATTTCTGCCAACCCGGTCTTCTGAAAAAGGACCCCAACCCCAGCTGTGCTTATCAATATGCTCCTCCACCTCCCTCTGGGGATCCCTATTGAGTAATGTGGCCACAGATCCAGTCTATATCAAATGCAGAAGATCCATCATACTCCACGGCGCACCCATCTAAGAACAAGTTTGTGTGGCTCTTCTACACTGCCTTCTTCCTGGAGCTTTAGTCCATGGACCTAGGACCCAGGGTATCACTCACTGCTGCCTCTTTGCCTGGCTCATGTGTCCACACCACTGCCTCATCAGAGAAGCTGTATATGGCTTCCTGTAGAAGTTGAAGCCAGTTGGAGGTGGTGGATTTTTGGTGCCTGACTTTTTATGTCCAAGATGGAGAAGTTTGATCGTCGGGCAGGAGATGGTAAAATGCCAGCGAATCAGAAACAGCAGAAGGAGACAACTTCAGACGTGGGGATTCGGATATTATGACACAACTTAGGTGCGTTTAACAGGGAAGGAGGAAAGAAAGAAAGCATACATGAGAGGGCATAATTCCATTTCTCTGCAGACCAGATGCTGAGGAATCTAAGTCTTTTCCAGCCCTGCTGGATGAAATGAGAGAGCAGCCATAAATATCCCACACCCGTGTGCTTGCATTTCGGGGGAGATAAATTTAGAGCTGATTAAATGCCACCCACCCAATGCTGGACACCCTATGAGGCTTCAGTGACAACAGCCCCATATAGCAATTTTCATGTGGCTCTCTGGGACTTTATGGACAGATGGATTCTCCACTGCATGCTCTTGGAGGGTGTCTTCGAGGGACCATCAAGAACCCTGTCTTGAAGGCAACTGTATTCTCCACAACTGGGAATATACCAGATCACGTTATTCAGAGTCTTTCTCAGGGCCAGCATAGCAGCCCTTTAGGAAAGCACAACAGGCTTGGAGCAATAGCACAGCAGGAGGGCATTTGCCTTGCATACAGCAGACCTGTGGCCTCACTGACCCCCAGTTGGCCAGATTGTTGGGGAGAGACAACCCCAGGGCCATCGGGAAGGAAGGTCAAGGGGACTGATCAGTGTACCCACCCTCCTTGTGGGGATATCTCTAGCAGGCTGAGCATGACAGCAGAGCTGAGACCCCTATGAACCCTTCCCCCATCCTTTCCTCAGTTCCCAAGACTCCTCTTCACATAGAGCAAGTGAGTTCCAGTCCTAAAGGACCTCGGGGACTTCACAGTGGAGGTAAGGGGAAGATGGAGATGCAGCTAAAAGGGGACCATGATTGGACCACACTATGTGGGTCACTGAGCTGCTTTGTGACTCCTGGTCACAATTCCAGGAAACATCAAACCCCTCTTTACCCCCTACTGATGGTCCAGGGAAAGGCAGGGCTATAGCCAACACAAGTTCTTGTAGAGCTTGGCCTGAAATGATTGTTCTGGGGGTCTTGTTCTTGTTTGGAAGCTTCACTGAAAGATAGTCCCCCCACAATGCAGGCTGGTCACTTCGTTAAGAGGTGGGGTTGCATGCAAGTCCAGCTATCGGGGCTAGAGAAGGATTTGGTCCATAATAAGCTTATTTCCGATCTCTACCGATTGAGTGCAAGTCTCAAATTCTCCTTAGTTTTCAGTGGTTTTAGCATGGCCAAGGGGTGCTCAAAGCACCTCCGGACAATCTGGATCTAGGAGGAGAAACACGAGTAGTACCTCCCCACTGAATCCCTAGAAAGTGCCTCAGACTGTCCAGACAAACGTTGTTCATATTTTTCCTTTCAGTGGATTTATAAAAAGTCATATATGTATCTATTTATGACTTGAGATGAGATTTCAGGGAGAAATGCTTCCTCAAACGACCAGTGGGGCTTTACGGTCTCCTCCTCCTCACTGCTTCTCCCTCGATTCTCCATTTAGTTAAGATACTTCGTTTGTTTTTAGTGATCGACTCTGCTTTGTAATTAGACGGGGCAATGAGCCCGGGCTTTTCCCTTTCCTGCAAAGCAGGGCTAGGGCTGTAAAAATGAGCCGAAGTTATAGCTGACTGCCTGGAAACACCAAGTTTCTATGGGCGAAACTGAAGAGTTAGAGGAGGGACCCAGAAGAAGCAATCAGCAGGGAAGGACAGCTGCAGAAAGGGTATCTGAACTGTAGGAGCTAGTCATTATCCGAAGTTCCCCTGAGCACTGATCTCAAAGCCCACCTCCTCGCAATGCAGCTTTTAAACTTCCCTGGTGTAGAGGGAGGAACAAACTCACTGCTCCGCAGGGTGCCATGCTTTTAAAGACCTTTCAAAGACCAGCAGGTCACAAAGAGGAGCAAAAACACAGTAGGGAGGGAGGGAACTTGTCTTGCAGGCTGCTGACCTAGGTTTGATCCCCATATGGTCCCCTGCTCTGTACTACCAAGCAGAGATCCTTGAGTGCAGAGCCAGGAGGAAGTCCTGAGCACCATTAAGTGTGGCCCAGAAAACAAAAACAGTAAAAAAAAAAATAAATAAAGGTTCTTGGTTTGTTTTTGGCAGAACCAGACCTGATATGGGCACCTGAGGGACCATCCCCAGGGCTGCTGCTTCTTGGGAGATGAGGGCTGGGAATATGTCTAACTGGACAGTGGCCACCCAGGGCCATTTTGGTTAGGTCTAAGCAGTTGTTCCTGAAAGCACAGCCCAAACCAGCGCTGCCTGTCCTGCTCATCTCAGCTTACCTGTGCTTGCCCGCCTGCAAGACTCACCTTTCCACATGGTGGCTGGCACACTGAGTGTCACCAGGCATGCCTGTCTGCCCTGGTGCCTTTACCCTCAGTGCCCTCACCCTAACTCCCACGGCCCCAGCTGTGCCCTGAGCCAGGAGAGCATCTCAGTCCAGACATGTGCTAGAATCACTCAGGCCACAGGTGGGAGTGTGGCTCCAAGGTGACCTGGAACCAGGCAACTCCTCTCAGAGCTCTGGAAAGAAGAAGGCGGGTCTGGGGTCTTCGAGGTAGAAGGCAGCTAGGGATGTAGCTGGCCAGGTGGCCTGGTTTGCTGCCTTCATGTCCCTGTAAGAATCTGTTCCTGGCAGACCCTGTTTCTGTACTCAGAAAGCCTAGTCAGCAACTGTGGTGATTTCTGCATACCTGAGGCATATTTTCTTGTTTGCTTTTGTTAAGAAACATACACATGCACACATATTTTGTTCTTTGGGCTACACCTGGCAGTGCTTAGGGGTTACTCCTGGCTCTGTGCTTAGAAATCACTCCTGGCAGGCTCAGGGGGTCGTATGAGATGCCAAGAATTGAACCCAGGTCAGTCGCATCCTACCTGCTGTACTATTGCTCTGATCTTATATGCACATGGTTTTGTTTTGGGTCTTCCAAGCAGGACTTGGGCCGGGTGGTCAGTCCTTATTGGGCAATAGAGCTGAATCTTGGGTTATGAGGAGATGGCACAGCTCAGGTTCTGCCATGCCATGAGCCTCTAGGGTCTCACCCACCAGTGCTTCGTGGTCTTCTGGTACCAGGCTTTGAATTTGGGCCCTGTTGCCTGCAAGGCATTTGCTCTAACTTCCGAACCCTCCTACCAGTATCCTTGTCTCACTCCCTGAGTTGCTCCCCAAAGTGACCAGTAAGTTAGTGTATACTGTCCATGGGCACATTCATGTCACTGGAGGGATGGTCCCATGGTTGGTCCCCAGTCTGCTTTGAAAGTCCCCCATAATAGCTCGCATGGGGCATCCAGTCTAGACTAGGCCGTGCAAAATGAGGAACAAAATGGATGTAAATCTAATGGGAGAGGATGAATGATTGATAGGAATAATAACTGACTTCCCAAGTCAAAAGCAAATCGAATCCGGTCATTACTCTCCCCAAAACATCGAAACGTAATTACGCTGTTTCCACACATCATTATTTGCCATTTTGGGCAATTAGAACGGACACATTAATTAATGCTCAAAATGATATTCAATTAAAACAAGTGCGGTGTATCCTTCAAGGTTCTGGCCTAGAATCCTCGATAACCCTCCCAAATTCAATTCAGTTCAGTCTTACTCGAATTTACTTGCTGTTTCTCTGAGGATGCAGCACTCAGAGCACTGTGGTGGGTTTCCCTGGCAGATCCACTTCCCCACCAGGGCGGGAGATATGGTCCTTTCTTTCACCTTTGGAAATCGACCTGCTAAGTGTTTGGCATGGAGAAATGTCAGGCCCTGGCAGGCCTGGGACATTTTTGCCCTCCCAGAGAAAATATTTCTGGGAAAATGCTGATTTCTCTAAAAGAGTTTTGCTCCATTACTTGAACATTGGATGATTGAAAACACGCAACTATTTCATGCACCAAATGTTCCAGACTCCTTCCGGTTAAGGAAGGTGACTTTGCAGATGAGTGAGATGTCTATTCATGGCCTACAGAGCCCCAAACCTCAGCCACTGGGACCCCCAATTCCAAGCTCTCCTGTCCTGGGGAGATTTTTTAGAAAATGACATAGCGATCTCACATTCTGAATGTTCGAATGTTGGGATAAGTCTGTGCTTTGTGCAAATGCGTAGTTGTTGCTACGTCTCCACTAATGACTCCATGAGCAGGACATGCTTTTGGGGCCCACAGAAGAGTGATCTATCTACTCCCCAACTCCATATGTACCATGTCCAAGTCTCATGCTTGGCGTGATAATGCCCTAGGTGAAAATGGATGGTGACCAATTGTCCATGTGGATGACAGATAAGTTTAGAGAAAGGTTGAGGGGGGGATGACAGATAAGTTTAGAGAAAGGTTGAGGGGGGGAATCTCTCCCATCTCTGAGGAGCCATCATGTCTGTCTGCAACCTCATTTTTGAGAACTCTCAGAAGTGACAGATGAGCTTCTGGAAGGAGGATGGGCTTATAGAACCTGGGCAGAGGATCTCAGAGTTTCCCCAGGTCCCAGGAGGTTTCCTTTCTTGTCTCCAGTGAATGCAAAAAAGAGGAGTCTGGAGGTACTGGGTGTGGGAGATCAGGGAAATCACCAGAGAGAGGTGATTTTAGGGAGCCATGAAGATGAGAGATACTATCAAACTTGTGTACTCTGGATCATACACATAGTTGGGATTGTCCTGCCCCAAAGCCAAGAGGCCTCAGAAGGTCACTCCGAGGCTGGTCACTTAAGCAGCTCTTCAGGGTACCTTCGGGCAGGTAGGTCATGGAGCATGACACAAACCTGGACATGGTGTCCATCTTGCAAATAAATATCACTCCCACTGAGGGACTTGTTCCCACAATTTGGCCTGACCCACTCTTCTCCCAGGCTCTCCTGTATACAGAGCCTGGGTGTGGTCTCTCAGCCCAGTGCTCCAGCCCATCTGGTCTGGTTTGGATCTTCTGAAACACACAGGCTCAGTTCTCAAATAGAGACTCAGTTTCTCCTCTCTATTCTGAAACTGTGTGTGTAGAGATGTTCCTGGGGGTTTCAGTCTCGTCTGAGCACCCCTAGAGGTGCAAACCTGGGCAGGCCCTCTCTGTTTTTACTCCGCTGCTCTGGGAGGGGTGAGGGTGTTGTAAGTGGGGATGCCATCATTTCTCTCACTGTGAATGCCCACAGACATTGTGCTTGCTTCATTACCTGGATGCTCAGTGACAAAGCAGCACCTTTCCCAGTTCCAGAGACAGCCCAGAAAGCACCACAGCCAAGTCCCCGGCACCGACGCTCTCAGTCTCCAGAGGAAGAAGAGCTGCTGATGTCTGTGGGCAGGGTCCTTCCTCATGTGTGTGTGTAACAGAGAACACGTGGGGGATGTAAGTGTGGGAATGTGTGCTAGTGAGTGTTTATACGAGAGTGTATGTTAGAGCATACGTGAGTACAAAAGTGTAAAAGTGTGCTAGTGTTTGTGAGTGTGTGAAAATATCAGAGTGTGTGTGTGAGAGTGTCTGTATTTGAGAGTGTCTGGTATATGTGAGTGTCTGAGTGCATGTAAGTATGTGTGTCTGTGAGAGACAGCATATGTGAGTGATTGTTATGAGTGCCTATGAAAGTATGTGAGGTGCTCCCCACATAAGGAACCTGAACTCAGAAGTGCACCCCCAAACCAGAACGCCTCAGGAGTCACCTGAGTACAGCCAGGAGACAGGGCCGCTATACTTCCCTCAGGGCAGCAGAATATTCAACTCCTCAGAGACCACCACTGCGTCCTATACTCCCTGAGTCCCAGACTCCTGTCAGGGCCATACAGTGACCCAGAACCCAGAAAACAGCTCCAAAATAACTACACATGCCTCCTTCTTTTAGAAGCCCACCCTTCCACCTTGAACCCTGAACCCCCAATCCTCTCCTGTCACTTTAAGGCGACAGAAGACACTTTGGCCTGCACCCGGCAAAAGCAGAAATGCTATTTTCTTCTTTCAGAAAGAAACAGTCTTTGGCTTCCACGCAGTGAGCCATTCGCTGCCATGTCCCTGTGCTGGGGAAGAAGAGCTGATTTGTGAAGTTTCTCTATTACTGGAAATAATCAAGATTAACGAGCTGCCGGTGCCTGCCTGCCCCACACCCTGGGCGGCTCGTGGCCCGGCTGCTCATCCCATGGGACATGCTGAGTGATGACAGGGGGAGGGGGGTTTGCCACAGATGGGCAGGGAGAGAAGGAGGGGATCACTCAGGGAGGGGCTGGTTCGAATGGAGGGGGGAGGGCACAGATTTCAGTCCAGGCTGGGAGTCTGGCCCGGCTCCTGTCCCCTCATCCTGGATGATCAGGCTGAGATGCATGGATAGATGGCACAAAGCTTGTTTGTAGGCTTGGGATGGGCCCGGGATAGCTGGGATTCCCAAATTTATCTGTGGGTGAAGTCCTAAAATGGGGTTGCTGAGGGTTCAACAGCCCTGCCCATATCACCAGCTGCTTTGGTCCAGATGGCTGGGGCGGTGGGGATGGACAAAGGGCCCTCTAAGCACACCCTGAATCTTCAGGGAGCACTTGGGAGGAGCATCAAGACAGAGCTGCCCTGTGTCCCAGTGTTGTATGCCTCCTTCCATGATGCTGTTACTGAACTGCCTGACAGATGGAAGCTGTAGAATAACTTTCGGGGGGTTCCATAGAATTACAGGGACTCACCTTGAGGCAGATGTCTTGGAGATACCACTCCAGAAATGGGGAAGGACAATGCAGGAAAAGGTGCCATCTCCCCACAATTAGAGGCCACTCACAGGCTTGACTCTGGCCTGTCCCTCCTCCCTCACAGAGCTCTGGTTCAGAGAGATAAGGTTGTTTTTATGACCCATTGTGTTGCTCCCAAACATTCCTAATCCCCAATGTTCATATTTAACTATTCCTGGGACCTATCCTGGGCCTGTCACCCTGCAGGTATTTTAGTTCCTCTTGTCCTACATAGACATTGTTGGAATGAATAAAGGGTCTCTTGGTCAATCAGCCTGAGACCTGTGTTTTCCTGATCATCAGTCGTGGGGAACATCCTAGGTCCTGAACACACAGGGAGGAGGGAATCTAATCCTTGCTGGCAGACTGGTTGGCATATCCCAGTGGTCCAAGTGTGAACCAGGCAATTTGCTGCCCAAGAGGCCATGAAGGTGTTGGGGAGGGGGCCAAGACAGTCATCAGCTCCAGAAAATACCCAGGACTGTAGTCAGACTCTTGAGCCTGCACCAACCAAGTGGATTCAGAATCCACAGAGTTCTGGTACCACTACCACTGGGTCAAAGCTTCAAGCTCCCAGGGTTTGAGTCCAGACAAGGGGTGGTAAAGGAATGTGTCAAATAAGCATTAAAGAGTTCTATTTTCTTCACTTGATGTCCTCAAATCAAGGCTGAAATGCTAAGTAAGGAAGACATGTTAAATTCTCAATTTTGGATCCAGGAAGGAAAGGAATGGTAATGGATCTCAGTGTCTTCAACCCAGCTACCCTGCAGAAGTCTTTGCGGGTCTCTGGGTAGTGGGGAGAGGGATGGCAGGAACAGATATAAAAGCCAATGCAACTATCTGAAACTGCATGAAGGATAAGAGGGAGGTGTGACCCGGGGAGCTGGGACCTTCCTATGGTTAGAAGAGCTGAGCCTCACTGGCTAATAAACCTGCAGGGTGTGTGTATGTGTGTGGAAATTTTAAGAACTCAGAGCCTCTGGAACATACTTCGCAGCACACAGGAATAGCAAAACGTCCCTATAGGATACTTTTAATGTGCCAGAGCCCACATTTCCATAATGATATTATGAGGATCATTGGTCTTATTTAAGGCATCTATAGGAATGCCCTTAGCAGTTAGGAGATAATGGACTTTTCTGTTGAAGGCATTTTGACTCTCTTGACCATAATTTTCGCACTCTGGGAAAAACTTAGAAAATAATTTTTGCCTTTGATCTCTTTCCCAGGAACTTCTTAATTAGCAGGTAGCTAATTAAAAATCTCAGGTAGTGAGATTTCTACACCAATAATAAAGTGATTAGATTTTTTTGACGGGGGAAGGGGCAGGCTTGGGATCTATCTAACAGTGCTCAGGAGTTATAGGGTACGGAACCATACCTGGCGATCTTCACTGTCTCTGCACTCAGGGATCACACCTGTCATCCCATTACACATTCCAGACCTTTCTACATGCCCATTGGTGAAGTCCCACTTGCCCCCTTATATCAGCTTTATATCATTCCATGATCCGGAAGTGGGATAAAGTGGGGGCCAGTGGGGCTCGTATCCTACTGGGAAAGGCCCTATGAGGGACGTAAATGCTTTGGTGCAAACAAGCATTCACTGGGGCTTTTAAACTCTAATAGTTTCAACAATGTGTGTGACTTAGGCTTTGCCCAGGCAGAAGAGATTGCTTTCTAAGTTAAGAAGCCAACTTAACCCTTTCTTTTCCCTGTTGAGGATCCATTCCCCCCTTGCCCCCCGAACCCTTTGGATTTCTTAGAGTCCCTGAAAATCCCATAAAGCAGACCCTAAACCAAAATGGGAAACTTCTGAGAAAAGCACAAACAGGCCCAACCAACAGCTCTGCCCTTTTCTACAGAATCTGCAGGGCTAGAGAGACGGTACTATGGGGAGGGCGCTGGCCTGGAATGCAGCCACCCTGTCCCCTTTTCAGCACCATAGAGGGTCCCCCAAGCATCACCAGGACTAGTCCCTGAGCACTAAGTTAAGAGTAAGCCCTGAGTATGGCTGGGTGTGGCCCCCAAACAAAGAATCAAACAAGAATTATATAACAAGAGGAAGCTCTTCTCTCCTCCAAACACAAGCACCTTTCCATGAACACAGAGATTTGTGGAGTCTGCTATCCATGAAGTACATGTGCTTGGCCACATTTCAGGAATCCAACCAATGCCTGTGTCTTTCCATTCCAGACTCACTCATCTGGCAAAGCCAATCTGGGCGCAGACACCAGGAGCCCACTGTATTGCTCAATGCAGCAGCAGTGGGTAATGGGGGGCACTGATGGGCAGTGGTGAGCAGCAGCGGGCAACCATGGGCAGCATTAGGTCTTCCATGCAAACACAACAGTCTACATCCAAAACCCAACACCCGCTCAGCCAACACACTCCTTTTTGCATGAACTGCAATTCTTGGATTCAAGCTAGACACTCCTTTCAAAGGCTTTTCTGCCCTTCACTTCCCTGTCACATACCTGAAACCAACCAAGCCCAGGTGAAGTTCTTTCTACTACATTCTAAGAGCCTCTTCAGTGCCAGGCCCTATTGGGCACAGACTAGCAACCGCCCAATGGCTGCACAGAGATAGAGATGATGGTGATCATCTCCAGCAACTTTTGGGGTTAACGACAGATTTGCAGGAGACCTCCACAATCTGGGTACTGGGAAGGCTGTGGGTGAATCCATTTTCTGGGTAGTCAAGGGTAACCTGCGAACACTATGTTCCTTTTTTTTTTCATTATAGTCCTTTTTGAAGGGGGGGAGGATTATAATTGCCACATCCCATTGAATCCATGTAAACATCCTCTCACATTTCACCTGCATTGATTATCAGGAAGGGCCTGAAAGAGGTACTTAGTGAAAAAAGAGGCCAGGAACAATGGTACAAGACTTGTTAACATGCAGATTTACTCAGGCTAAGACAGCAGCAGCAGAGGGACTAAGGACTCTGCTTAAACTGTTCTGGAACAAGATGGCATCACCTGTGTGGACCAGGACAGCATAACCTGGGTAGACCAAGATTGTATTTCCCATGCAGGACTCAATGGCTTGGTTAATAGGGCTCTTTGCTAGGCTAGTGTCCAGTGTCCAGACTGAAGAACACTCACTATCCAGCCTCTTTTCCTGCACCATCAATGCTGCAGGGCTGGGCTAGAGCAGATAAAGCTTTGGCTTCTCCATATCTCAGCTATCGCCCTTGATTCCTGACCACAGGTTGGCCACAGAGATACCCAAAGGAGTCTTCCAGGCCTGCAAGTAACCTCCCTGCCCCATTTCTATTGAGTGATAAATGGATTGTTGGGTCTCCCCAAAAGTCTGGCCTCTGATAAAGCCAAAGTCTGCAGAAAGAATACAAGAAGGGCTCATTATGGTGACTAGATTTCATTTCTAGGAGGTCTTTGACACCAGAATTTTGCATCATTTTCCACTGCTTCCTTTCTACAGCCCATCCCCAGCACCACTGAATACATTGGACAAAGCCTGAGCTTAATGTTGCAAAGTTTCTATTGGTGAGTAAAAAGCCTGGTTGGGTCACACCTGGTGGACACAGGGAGTACTCCTCTGGCCAAGCTCCAGTCCCATCAACCACCCAGGAGTTCAGCTCCAGGAACCCCCAAACTTTAGCAGACGGACCACCGAGAGCTCCAGGTGGGAATTCTGCTGAATTAGCTCAGAAGGTAGTGAAATTCTTCCAGTGCTTTCTGAGTTGAATTTATGACTCGATCAATCTCAGTGGAGCAGTCCAGAAAGCAGAAGTCTTCCTCCTTCAAATGGGACTTCCTCCTTTGCATCCTGCTCTGACCTTGCAGACTATGGGAACCACCTTGTGTAGGGTCTTCAGGCAGCAGAGGGGATCTTAGCTCTGGGCATGAGCCCTGGAACTCTAACTGTGTCACAGGTTCACTGGAGACTGAGCTGAGAGAGATGGCGGCATTTCCTCAGTCCCAGGCAGTGGGCTCTGTGTCCAGCCCTATATGTTTGGAGAAGAGGCTCTAGGATGCCTGAGTTCCTGCCTGGTTCCCATCCACAACCCAGAGGTTCTTTGGAAAAGCTGCAAGATTTGACTCAAAGTAACATTTAGTGGCAGAGAAGTACCTGCCCTTGGCTGGGCACACAGTTCTTACGGACAATCCTGAGTCTCACTTCTGGTACCAGCTAGCCCTCTGAGCAGAGTCAGGAGCAATTCCTGAGCACCGCTGTGTGTGGCCTTTAAACAAGCCAAACCCTGGACGAATTAGAACAGACCCACCTGGGAATGTTCATTCAGGATTGATTCCTTTCCCACGTTTTCTTCACCTGAACCCACCCATCACCTGAACATGGGCTTAGGAAGGAGGAAGGCCAAGTTAGCACCTGCTGTTCCAGACCCTCCATCAGCATGCAGCAGGTAGATGGGAAGCTTCTGAAGGGCCGTACCCTGATGTGGAGGATGCCCTGTCCCCATCACATTCTTTTTTTTTTTTTTTTTTTTGGAGTCACACCTGGCAACGCTCAGGGGTTACTCCTGGCTCTATGCTCAGAAATCGTTCCTGGCAGACTCAGGGGACCATATGGATGCCGGGATTTGAACCACCGACCTTCTGCATGCAAGGCAAACGCTTTACCTCCATGGTATCTCTCCGACACCACCCCCCAATCACATTCTTACAACTGTTCTGCACCCATAAAACCCGAGTTCAACCCCAATAATCAGAGACTTGCAAAAACCCTTGGTATCTATTTTTCTTTTTCTTCTTCTAGTTTTGGTTTTGAAACATACCTGGGATTGCTCAGGGTTACTCCTGGCAGTGCTGGGGGAACCCTATTGAATGCTGGGGATTTGCAAGGCAAATGGCCTCCCTGCTGTGCCATCACTCAAGTCTCCTAAATATTATTATTATTGTTATTTATTTTTACCGTCCTCTGCCTTTCTCAAAAATGTTTGTCTGTGATTTTTTTGTTTTGATTTTATTTTGGGGCCACACCCACCAGCACTCAGAGGTTACTCTTGGCTCTGAACTCAGAAATCGCTCCTGGTAGGCTCAGGGGATTATATGGGATGATGGAAATCAAATGGCGTTGGTCCCAGGTTGACCACATGCAAGGCAAATGCCCTACCACTGTGTTATCACTCCAGCCCCTTGCCTGTGATCTTACCCAACTTAAAAACAAAACCAAGAGTTCTCCAAACCCGTGTTCCCCCTGGAACATGCATCTCCCTTGCTTATCTCTCTGTGTTTTTGTTTGCTTATTTCCCTCCTGGAGAAGCCCGTGTTTTCTCTGGAACACACACTTCCTTGTTTCTCTCCCCTCACATCTCTCTAAATAAGGCTCAGCACAAGATTCTTACTTCATGAAAACAAAACCAAACCCACAACAAAACAAGGGCTTGTAACTCTTTTGGAACAGTGAATGCAAAATGGTTCAAAACAACAGTTCCCTGGAAGGTCTCAAACAAGAGTGTTTTTCCCCCTACACTAGAGTTGCCAACATGCCAACATTTTACAGAGCTTTTACCACAAAAAAAAAAAAAAAAAAAAAAAAAAAAGAGTAAGAAGAAAAATGCCTTTTTGGTCTTGTTTGGTTTTGTTCATTCTCAGAGGTCAACATTCTTTGCTCAGATGTTAGAGACTGAAGGAAGTGAGATTCGTTACCACAATTGACCATTTCTCTCATGTCTGCACATTTCCACTTGTTTCCAAGAGCCTGGTAGTCTGGTCCTCAGACTTTGGATCAGAGAAGCCACTTCCCAAGTCCACCCCATGCAAACATTTTTGACACTCTAAGGGTGTCATTCTGTGACCTGTCTCCATATGGTGTGGGGTGCTGGGTATAATGCCCTTGACTGGGCTCTGGATGGGCTCTTGCCTCAGGAGAAGGGGTTGCTGGAAACTATTTGACACCAAACTGGTTTTGATTTGTTGGTTTGTTTTTTGTTCTGGGAGCACATGTGGCAGTGCTCAGGGGTTGTTCCTGGTTCTGTGCTCAGGGATCACTTCTGGCAGTGCTGGGAGGGGTGGTGGTCATATGTGACACCGGAAGAGTGAACCAGGGTCAAGTCACATGCAAGGCAAATGCCTTAGCAACTCCTTCACCATCTCTTCACCCGCCAAACCATTTCTCTGGGGAAACCAGTGCCAACACCCCAAAGTGTGACTCACAATGGACTTGTGGCCCCTCTGCATTCAATTAGTGGTCATGCGGCTTTAATGAAAGACCTGGCATGGCAATTGCAGTGCCAGTGAATTCTGGCTGAGAGAAGGCCACTTTCACAGTTTGGAGGTGGCCCTTGCCCTCTATGTCGAGGTGAACCTACCTGTGGGGGCATTGGTCTCTGACTCCCCCCACTCCGAAGCTCCCATTGTTCCCAGGAAGATGATTGGCTTGCTCTGAGGAAAAAGCAAAAGCCTTTGGACACTGCCTAACTCGGGGTGCCCAAATAGCCACTGGGCCTGGGCGGGTAACCTAGCCTGGCATTCCACAGAGCTTCAAAGGCAGTGGCCTGGTATTGTGAGAACAAGGGATCCGCTGGTGATGAAACTGCCCTGGAGGAAGAAGCCTACTCGCTTTCCAAGAAAGGACAAGGGAGCCAGAAGCCAACGGCGCTCAGCCACGGGCACCTCTCGGCCGGCTTTGCAAAAACACCAGTGATGATTATCCCTACCCAGTTCAGAGATATATTTGTGTTTGGGGCCACACTGAATTGGACTCAGGACTTACACCTGGCTCTGGGCTCAGGGGTCCCTCCTGGTGGGGTCAGGGGTGGTGATAGGAATGAAACCCATGATGGCTGCAGGCTAGACATGAGCCCTCCCTGCTGGGCTGTTGCTCTGGACTGCCTCGGAGCCTTGATTCTGTCTGTTTAACTCTGGTTTTGCAGTTTGCTATACTAAGGCTGCAGCACTATGCTTCCCCTCATATTTACTGTAGCATGCACATGCTTTGCATGATGTGTCACTTATGTAATAACGTGAATAATTGAATTGGCGCAATTTGCATCTGATTAATATTTAGTCACGTTAATGAACACATATTGTTTACCCACATTGGGAAATGAGTTTCACTCTCATATGTTGGGCACATTCACCCTCTACCCAGTGACTGGGTGAGGGGACAAGAGAATCTTCACTACCAACATGTCACTCATGTGGGGTACAGATGACCGCTGGTGTCCTGAACCCCACTTCCAAGAAAGCCTGAGAGCAGACCTCAGTCTCACCAGAATTAAGGCCAATCAGAGACATTCTTCACCAGGAGAGGTATTTTGTTTTTCTATGGGCCATGTGTGGCAACGCTCAGGGATCACTCCTGGTAGTGCTTGGGAGACCCTATGGGATGCTAGAGATTGTCCAAGGTACCATGTGGTTCTGTTAAATTCTAGTCAAGACCAGTTTTACCATAAAGACCAGACACACCTGGGGGGAGGGCTAGAGGAAAGGGAGAAAATGTCCCCTGGCACTGTAGACAGAAGGGGACAGATACATGCCTATGGGCAAGAGTAGAGATTTCTTAGAAATCAAAAGTTGAGGGGCTAGGAATTTAGTTTTGTGGGCAGGGCACTTGCTTTGCATGCTGCTGGTCCAGATTTCATCCGCAGCATCCTGTTTGGTTCCCTGAGCCCTTCTAGTTGGAGTGATCTCTGAGCACACAGCCAGGAGTAAGTTCTGAGCACCACTGAAGCCCAAAAAAGGGAAAAATAAAATTTCCTGTTATGAGGTGGCAAAACCAATCCAGACAGTGCCTGGAAATAAAAGCCCAATGTAAGAACACTGAACCCCTTTATATATGCTGTCACCATTAACAGCACCTGGCATAAGGGGGGCACCGGAGAGATGAGGCCAAAGACACTCCAAGGTTCTGGGGATGAAGCAGGCAGACCTGGGGGAGGGGATAGTGCCAGGAAAGCAGGTCTGGGAGCACAAACCACTGAGAACTTGACTCTACCACGAGAGGGACGTGCCTAGGCTTTGATTGCACCCGCCTGCTTCGGCACATGATTTGTGGTTCCTGGCATGGGTATGGGTGTGTGTGTGTGTGTGTGTGTGTGTGTGTGTGTGTGTGTGTGTGTGTGTCTGGGTCTGCCAGGATCAATTTCTCCCTGAAGTTGCAGGGTTGACATTTACCTTTGCAACTGGCACCTTGGACTTAGACTTTTACACCTCCTCTTTCTGAAAGGTATTTTGGGGGCAGTTTGGGTCATACTGGATGGTGCTCAGGAGTTCCTCCTGTCTTTGCACTCAGGAATCACTTCTGGCAATTGAGAGACCATATGGGATGCTGGGGATCAAACCCAGGTTGGCTGTGTGCAAGGCAAACACTCTCCCCACTGTTTCCAGCCCCACCTTTATATTTGGTCCCATGTTTTGCCCAAAGAATCTGCTTCCCCCTACAGAGCCTGTCACCACATGCACCATCTGTGCTCCAGGGACCTACATGCCCCATGGCTGCCCCAAGGATACATTCATGAAGACAGAGGCTGGAGCACGTGAGTCAGCCTCACTAACATCAAGCACTTTATCAGCATCCTCATTTAATGCTTGTTCCATGCTTTGCAGAGTCCAAAAACACCAAAGGCACAATGGAAGCCATGTGACCAGCTGATCCTCAGGACCCTTGGAACTGCTGTCCAGGAGCATTTCTGGTTCTTTCTTTGCAGCGGCCCATTGAAACACCAGATTCTTGACATTCGGATGCCTCATAATTGTTCCCATCGAAAGAGCCAGTTCCTTGGCTTCTTAATCGCAGGATGTTTTTGCCTTTAAAAACAGGATGGCTCATCCCCCTCCATCCAATGACACCTCTCTCTGTTTACTTTGGAACCTCAGCAAGTAGACTTGGGGCATTGAGATATCATAAAAAATGCTGGAGCAATAGATGGTACAACAGGAAGGGTGTTGGTATTGCATATGGCCAAGCCGGGTTTCATCCCTGACCTCACCTACATAGTCCCCCCAAAGTCTGCCAGGAGTGAGCACTGAGCACAGAGTTGGGAGTGAGCCTTGAGCACAGAGCCAGGAGTGAGCCCTAAATGCAGAACCAGGAATGAGGTCTGAACACAGAGCCAGAAGTGAGCCCCGAGCATCATCAAACCAAACCAAACCAAACCAAACCAACCAAACCCAAAACCAAAACAAATCCACTAAAAGCAAATCGTAAAAGATGAAAGATGGTGATCCATCTTACCAAGAAGCAGAGGATTAATTGTGTTTTTGTTACAAAATATTGGACCAGGGCTCTGATCCAGGAGGGGAAATCTTGGGGACCACACCCTGGTATCCACATGCAAGGCCTACAGGGCAGACCTGTGAGTCATGGACTAGGGTGGGGGAAACAGGAAGACTTTCTCCTGATTGTTGAACTGGGAAAAGTTCTTCTCTGAGTCCTGATTTCTAAGGGTCCTCGCTCAACTTGTAGGGTTGGGCAGGATCCATCCTGGATCATCCTCTACAAAAAAACGGATCGGGTGCCCCCCCCCACATTCACCAGCAGGCTCACCCACTCCTCATAGACCAGGCTGGGGTGCCTCGGGTCAGTCATTAGTCACATACTGCCTGAGACTCTGAATTCCTTTTCTCTTACTAACATCCCAGAAAACATGCAAACACAATGCCTAGAAGCTCAGTGAGGTTTCCTTGATGGTTTCAGAAAAAAGAAAGTAAGTCCAAATGCTGGAGAGACAATGCAGAGGACAAGGTGCTTTCCTGGCACAGAGTGAACTCAGGCTTGAACTCTGGCCCTGCTTAGTGTTTCCTGATCCCTGCCAGGAATAATCCCTGACTGAGCACAGGGCCAGGAGTGAGCCACAGACACAGCTAGATGAGTCCTCCTCTGACCAAAGATTTCTTTAAAGTAATTAAGAAATTTCTTAAAAGATTTCTTTAAAGTAAGTAAGAAATAAGTATACTGGTGCCAGAGCAATAGGACAGTGGGGAGGGTGCTTGCCTTACAAACGGCCAAATTGGGTTCGATTTCCGGCATCCCATAGGGTCCCCCGATCATGGATGTCCAGGAGTGATCCCTGAACACAGAGTCAGGAATAAGCTCTGAGCATTACTGTGCATGTGTTAAGAAAATAAAAAAAAAAAAACCAAAGAATAAGGAAAGAAAAATAATAAGTTCAAAAATAAATTTTCTGTCCTGGTGATAAGTGGGTGTGGTTCTGAGGAGAAGGGGTGCTGAGTTATGAGGATTCTGGGGACCAGTGACAAGGTTCTCATCAGGGCCTCATTTTCATCAAAGATCTTATCATTGCTGTTTTTTTTTTCTGTTTTTGCTCCATGTGCATACCGACTGGTTCTGGGAGACAATCTTGGGCCTCCCACGGGTCAAGCATGTGCTCCACCTCCTGGCTCTTTCTTTCCTTCCTTTCATTTCCTAAGCATGAGTGGAAATGACGGCTGAGATACTAGAACAAGAAAATCTTTAGAGAGAAGAAGCTGCAACCTCTGAGGTCTGACAGTGCAGCTCAGATGACCCAGGAATGCAGAAAGAGACAGGAGAGCTGTTTCCTGCCCCGAAAGAAACCAACAACTTTTTTCTGGCCTTGGAAAGGCCACCAAGTCAGGACAATGTCGAGAGCCTCCAAATAGAAAAGGTCAAAGGGAATTAGTGCGTGAGAATTCTGGGAAAAGTCTGGGGTAGACAGGATACCTTCTGGATCCAGGGTGGGGCCTGTGACTCCTAGTTGTAGCTGGCTGCTACAACTTAGAGAGACTGCAAAGACAGGGCGGCGGCTCCTCCATACATTCGATCTTCCCTGACAATTCCTCCCCCTCCAAGAATCTCTCCCACCAAAATATCTCTCATCTGCTGCTTCTCTCCTTCAAGAACTTGCCACTTTCAGTCAGCCCTTGAGACCACCCGGGCACAGTGCAGGGTGGGGTGAACTGACAGAAAAGAGGGACTGTATTCCAGCAGCAATGTCATCCCAAACTATGCTTTCTCTTGGCAGCCCCTGACGTGGCCTTGGAAAGGGTCATCTGGATCTGCCACTGGCATTCTGTGCCCCCTGAGTCTGGAGTGGGGGGGATGGCCCTGCGGAGCTGGGGTTCTGGATTTCCTAGAAAAACACTCACATAGACTCAGGTATGCACACACACTTGCATAAACACCTACTGGCAAAGTCCAATAGACTTCCCCCTGTAGAAGAACCCTAGAGCAAGGGCAGGTGTTGGGGAGCTTCCCTGATCAGGTTCCCCCAAGGACTTCTGAGAGCTAAGCAAGCAATGGCTTCAATGTGTATCTGCCAGGTAGAGAGATAACACAGTGGGCCAGGACAAAGGGCAGGTGCAGGGTGCGCTGGGATCATTAAAGGTTGTCAAATTTCAGCTCCCCAATTCTACATCCAGCCCTGTCCCTCCTCTCAGCCACACTCCAACGCCCACCTCAAACCAAGCACCAGATCCAATGACACCCACTGTGTTGGGTATAGGCGGTTCCTCAGCTGACTGTAGCCTATGGTATGGATGGGGTTCACCCCTACCCTGTCCACTCCAAGGGCCAAGTCCAGGGGGTCCCACGTACTTTCCTGGACATGAGGGGGACCCACTTTCAGGATATTCCTGGGACTGGGCAGAGCCCAGAAGCCTCTGCGGTACTTTCCTGCCTGCTCTAATTTTAGCCCCAGGAGCTCACCCTGTGCCAGGCATGCCCAGTGCCATCTGTGAGTCAGGCTAGTGCTGCCCATGAATGGACCGTGATCTGGGTCACCCGAGCCTCTGAGCCTCTATCCCCTCGGATGCGTGTCTTATCCCTGCAGCCAGGCCCTGCGGGATTCCAAGACTTGCAGAGGTGGGAGGTAGGACGGGTGACCACTGCAGCAGGAGGCACAGTGGGGTTTGCAGGCAAAGTCCCAGCAGGCCTGAAAGTTGGCTGCCCTGGAATATGGTTCCTGCTTCACTAGGGAGGGACACCTGTTCCCTCCACATCAGCCATGGAGAGGCCGTCTGGAGCTGAAGGTTCTGGAAAAGGCAAAGTTGGGTACTGCATGCTTCTGTGTGTCAGGCAAAAATAGCAGGATAGGGAGCAAGTGCTAAAAGTGCTGAGGGAGAAATCACTCCACAGTAAGAAAAGCCGCCTCACAAAGCCAGTCTGGGCTCCGCTGGGGGGCCAACCCTGGCCCTGGGACCAGAGGGTGCCATTGAACCAGGAAACATCAACGTCCTGGCCAGGATTAAGAAGTGTGAATGGAACCATAAAGAGAACAGTTGAGGGGAGCTGGCTTTGCATGTCTCTGACCCAGGTTTGTCTCTGGCATCCCATAGGGTCCCCCAAGCCCTGCCAGGAATGATCCCTGAACACAGAGCCAAGAGTAAGCTCTGAGCACCTTTGGGTGTGGTCTAAAATTTAAATGAAAGCAAGAAGGAGGACCAGAGTCATAGCACAGCAGGGAAGGCATTTACCTTGAACATGGCCTACTCAGGTTCAATCTTCAACATATATATGTTCCTCTGAACCTGCCAGGAGTGATTCCTGAATGCAAAGCCAGGAGTAACCCTTGAGTGACACTGGGTGTGGCCCCAAAACCAACTCCCCCCCCTGAAAAAAGTAAAAGAATGTGAACAGAGTGGCAAGTGAAGTACATGGCTGGAAGGTCAGGTAAGTAGCACCGGGTGTGTGTGTGTGTGTGTGTGTGTGTGTGTGTGTGTGTGTGTGTGTGTCAAAGGCAGGAGACCCTGAAATACAGTTGGAGGGCTGCAGGTGGAGGAGAGTCTGACAGTGCTGGTGGGAGGGGTCTTGAGCAAGTGCACAAGTAAGTCATAGTTAATTTAGCCAGGCCCTCCAATGGATGTGTTGTACCCTCAATTCTTGCAGATCAACATTTTGGGGTGGGGGGAGGGTTTCCATAGTTCTATGGAACAGTGGAGTGAAAGAGACAGAGATTTCTACTGGGACAAATCTCTTTGGGGAGCAGATGTCCCCACACAGGAGAACCCTGCTTTCTCCACTGCCAACAGACCTCCCCCCCCCTCCCCACCACTCCCTGATTGCCAATATTGCTTCAACTAACCAAAGCCCCTTCTCCATGCGCTTCCTGGGTTTGGGCCTTTGTCACAAAACCTCGCCCCACTTCAGTGAGCTCCCCTGGCTGCTTTGCAAGCTTTGTTTTCAAAGACAAAAGCAGATTTGAGCTTTGCTTCCAGGGAGGGCTGCTGGAGAGATTTAAATAATGCAGCAGTGCAGACTGAAAGGAACCTTTAGAAACTAGAGAGGGTGCTCCAGCCAGAAGTGGGGATGGGCGCAGACTCTGGGGCAAGGATGTTTGAGACAATGACTGGCATAAGCACTGGGTCTGCCATGTGCCTAGTTTTCTAGTGGCAGCAAGAGCCTGGGTGAGCAGCATGGCATCAAAGCTGTGTCATGTGCAGCCACAAAAATAAAGGAAGGAAAAGTTTTCT
>PVKC010014369.1:0-22204 GCA_004027635.1 Crocidura indochinensis | reverse complement strand
AAATAAAAAAATAAAAAATAAAATAAAAGAATATTCATAAGTTGAAGTAAGCTTTTTATAACAGTACAAAAATGTTCAACTTTTATTTCCAGTAGTTTTGGAAACACACCCAACAATGCTTTCCTGGCTCTGCATTCAGGAATTACTCCTGCTGCTTCAGAGAGGACTATATGGGATGTGGGAAAATGAATGGGGGGAGGGGGGGCTGGGGACACATACAAGGCAAGTGCCCTACCCAGTGTTCGGTCTCTCCAGTCAGAGATATCTGCAGCCAGAACTATCTTTGAAAATTCAACTATTTTGCTATTAAAATTTTCTTTTAAGATTTCAATTTATGTAAAAAAAAAATCACAGTTTACTAGAAACATCTTATAAGATAAGATAACTTATGCAAATAAGCACATGAGCTTTGGAGGTTATATTTAGTCTTTCTTACTTATATTATTTGTATTTATTTTTATGACACAGTCTATGAGCCTGTTACATTTGAGGTGGACTCTTCCTCCATACCTATAGGTAACTATTTCTTGTTGGTCAACGCCTATGTCATCAATGCTTCTGTCATCTGAATATTCTCTTATATAAACAATCACCATTCATCATCTTTTTTATTCATTTAAAAAATTTACTGTTTCAAAAGGGATATTTTTAACAATGTTATGTGTTCTTAAATCTGTTACTTCACTTATAGCCCCTAAATGCTGCTCACTCTTTGATCATCATCAAAATCATTGCTTGTAGTACTTGAAGCTGTCAAGAGTCAAAAGTGCTTTCTCCATCCAGTCTTTAAATCAGGAAATTTTTGAAGTCTCTGCTTTCATGTGTAAAAAGAGCAATAAAAATTCTATTGGGTCATAATGGTCTTCTTCATAAGCGTTTTCTTCTTTCTTGCTTTCATGCCACTTAAATGCACTTAAATGGACATATTTCTGTTGCCAAATTCATCTGTGATGCTGAATTCCAAACAAAATACAGATTTCATCCCCTTTACGTTTTGTTTGAAGGCAATCTACTTTGAATCTTGCTTTGTTTTCACGTTATTATTGTGGTCTTTCCATCTCTCCTACATGTCATATTTTTATTATGCTCTGGATCTGCTGTAACTTATAACATAGTATCATAGAGAATCAAGGAAAGATAATCTCCATATAAGTGTTCAACAGGTTTTTAGTGATGAAATGTCTTAATGTTATATTTACTCTAAGATTTAATGAAAATTTATTTTACTACTAATTTTAAAACCAAAGAGTTGCAGTAGTTCTTGGTTTTATATATGGATAATATGATTACTTCAGAATATTGTAGAATTATAGGAATCTTATGTTTTCCTAGATCAAAAAGTGAATTATTTTCAGATATCTTTAATAATGTGTGTTTTTTTTTTACTTGAAATAGGGGCTGGGGCAATGTTAGAGTGCATTATCTTGCATGCTTCTGACCTGGGTTTAATGCCTGGAATACCATAAAACCCCACTGAGCCTGCCAGGACTGATTTTGAAACACAGAACTAGGAAATACCCCTGAGAATGTTCAGGTGTGAAAATATGAGAGAGAGAGCGAGAGCGAGGAGAGAGAGAGAGAGAGAGAGAGAGAGACAGAGAGAGAGAGAACAATCTCTTAATTATCTATTTTAAGTAAATGAGCATATAAGGACAAAATTACCAACATTATTTAAAAGTGATGTGTGGGAACAGACAATATAAACAAAATATACTAACCCAGTAATGCCACCTTTATTATGGAGAAAAGGCAGAAGCTAATCTTTCAATTAACTGTCAATAGATTTCTAATAAATTGATGAAAAACATTTGAAAAAAGTCTCATCACCACCATCCCCATCTCTTAAAGCAAATACTAATAATGGTGGTTAAAGCCTTTAAAATATGAACCAAACTTTTCCTAAGAGGTTTCTGTAGTGATTTAAAGTGAAAGTCATACAACTAAGCGATTTTTAGATCCACATTTCTAAATATAGGGAGTATCAAGAAATCAAATGTAGAGAAAATATTAATAACTCTCTTTTGGACCCATAGTGGTAATGAGCTGAAAAATATATCCATTTATTAAAATAAATAATTATCAGAGACCAGCTGTTAGTAACAGCTGTAACAGTAACAGATGTTAGCTGTTAGTTACAGAATTACTTTTCTTGAGTTCAGAAGGCTTTTTAAACATTATAGGGTAAAGAAGGTTATTTTCAAAATAATTATTTTCTATCTTTCTTTAATATCAATTGTTAATTGTATTGCTTTTGGTCAGTTCCTTCCACAGACATTGAAACTTTAATTGTGAGAACTGAGACTCCCTGGACAACATTGGGTAATGACCCTCCATGTTTTTAATTTGGTATCTTTCCTGCTCATTGCCCACCAATTTACTCTATTTAGTTCATATCTATCTCAAAGAATTTACCCTTTCATAATATTTTTCATCATCTCATGCAATTTAACAATATTTTTCATTTTTGAATGTAGTAAAAATGTTTAAATATGTTGTTTATACTACACATTTGCCTGTTTGAGGCTAACACCAATCATCTTTAATTTTTCATAGCTTATTAATACATTACAAAGAATGAATTATGTTCCATGCATTGTATTAAAAATGTCATATTTAGGTTTCTCTGACTTTTTATTATGTATTAAACTAATTTATGCATCATTTAGAAAGTGTATACCAAGAATTTTCTCACTATAATCTCCCAGTGCAGGCAAAACTGTTGCTCTCTGTGATGTGTGTTAAGACTTCTTTTGGGGGGCCGGAGAGATAGCACAGTGGTAAGGCATTTGCCTTGCATGTAGAAGGATGGTGGTTTGAATCACTGTCGTGCCTGCCAGGGGCAATTTCTGAGCGTGGAGTCAGGAATAACCCCTGAGCGTTGCCAGGTGTGACCCAAAAACAAAAACAAAAACAAAAAAACAACAAAAAAAAAGACTTCTTTTGAGTACTTTCTTTAAAAATACAATACCAGTAATAGTAGCTATTATTTGAAATTATTGAACTTCTATATGCCTTCTTAAAAGAACTATTAGGACCAAACTGTTAACACACTAGGTAGGGCGTTTGCCTTGCACATGTTGACCAAGGTTTGATCCACGACTTTCCATATGATCTTCCAACCCTACCAGGAATGATTCCTGAATGCAGAGCCGGGAACTAGCTATTCCTGTGCAGAGTCAGATGTGGTCTGCACCCCCTCCACCCAAAACCCTATTAGTCTATATGGCCCTCTTCCCTTTTTTTTTGTTTGCATACAGATAACAAAAGAAAACTTTATGCCCAAGAAACAAATCTCTCAAGGCTCAAAAAAAATATAACATTTTTTTAATGTTTAGGACTAGGGCAAAGCTTTAGGAAGGAAGTCATATAAAGAACATAGCATCATATGTGAACCTTTCTTCAGTACTTGAAATCATGGCCAATGTTAGTTTCCTTTCTTTAGTTCCAAAAACTACCCAAAGAACAAGAACACGTCGTCCACGTCCTGGCAATAAAACCACACCAAGCCCAGAGGTACCTCAAAGCAAACTAGGTAAATATGTGGTTCCTGCTGCCAATGGAAATCTTTTAGCTATGATAAAGATATGACCGTTTATTTTTGCCACTTAGCAATCAATATCTCTTACTCTTAAGGTGAAGATTTAAATCACAGAATGGTGCTGCTACCACCTTATTGTTTTAACCAATATATAACATGTTGAGTGGTATCTATGTCTTTTATCAGCCTCTTTGATCATTTAATTATTTTTCTCTTTGATTCGTATTCAACAAAATTTTTTTCTTGCTAACATATTTAGTTCAAACGTTCAATTCACTTTCACCAAGTGCTGGATTAGCATTTGTATGAACTGTTAAATAAATGATCTAGCTTGGTGAAAAAGAAAATTGTGACCACCCAGACCTGCCCACAGGGACGGGACTAGCCAGTTTATTCGTGGGTCACCGGGGCTCACCAGTTATTCGTGGGTCACGAAGAGGACTTACCCTGTAAAAGAATTGGGGAGGGAGGACAAACAAGGCTCAAGATAAAATTCTGATCAAGAGCAGTTTATTGCAAAGTTCACAGAGCTTATATAGTATCGGACCACCAAGAGGCAGGGAGGTGGGCCTGTGAAAAGAAATATACAGGTGCCAGATAACATGAAGGCATTCACCATCAAAACATTTACAATTATCCAATGTTCTTGCTAAACATAAAATTAAACCTAGATTTTAACCTATGTTTGAAAGGTCAACAAGAGCAAGACTGGCAACATAGTTTAGCAAACCTCCTCAGGTGTCCTGTGTGGCAGCATAATTTGTGTTAACTTTGTCTTGTGTTTTACTCATTTCCTAAGTCCCGGTTGCGGTGGTGGGGGTGGGGGGTGGTGGCTCGAGGGCAGTTATACCAGGAAGTTCTGCAAAGCAGCAGCAGAAGCAGGTGTGGGGCTGTCAGGTTCCTGACAGAAAATAACTATCTTCGGGTTCATGAACTGATGTGGACCTTCAACTATAGAAAATTAGTAGATTTGTTGACTGTACAGGCAAAAATAGTGTAAAGAGAGGTAGTAAGGTGCTAAGTGTATGGTGCTCTGTGTATGGATTACAGAGAACAATAGGAATTTATAGTGAAACCTGATAATAGAAAGAAGAAAGATAAAATTCATTCAGCTCAGTGCTGGTTTTTGATGGTCCATAAATTACTTTACTTTGTTGATTGGATTTGAGACAAATGGCTGGAATTGTGGAGAAGGTGAGGCCTCTTCTATCCTCACACCAGAGATCCATAGATCCATTGATAGGTTCACAGAGGGACCATTTCTTTGATTTCTACTCTCTTCGATGTCTTTGTTTGAACAGAGTTCTTAGTCTTTGTCCAGCATAAAAGATCATTTGATTATGCTTTTTACTACCTATTTACATATATAAACAAGTAATGACCTATTGTGATCTAGAATTTTGTGGTCTGTTCTGTGATCATACCTTATATTTGCACACTTTTCTAATAACTTCTAAACATTGTTATTAGATATCCAAAAATATCGGAATCTAATTGGAGTTTCATATTATTGATGCTCTATAATAGAAAGTTAGAAAGTATATAACTACTAAATTAAAATAATATTTTTGTACCTTAAATTAGAGGGTTTTTTTGTTATCAACCCAGTACTAGACTTGAACTTTTAAGGATTTAATAACATTTTTAGTTATTTAATATTTAACTTTAAGTTACTTCTGATTTCTTGCTACACACCTTCAACCTATTACTCCTGGAATATATGTAGGTAATAATAGTTTCTATCATTCAGCAAGTGCTTTTAATCATTCACAGTCAGACTTACCTATCCAGATATGGTATGATTATGCCATCAGTTGTTTTCGTTCGATTTAAATATTTTTAGATTATTTAAATATTAAAGACTTTCTTTTCAATGGAATTATGCTTGGACTTAAACAGCAATCTTCACAGTTTATATATCATAATATTGATCTAAGACAGTATGATTTGTTATATCTTAAAAACAAACATGATTCTTTTTTTTTTAAATAAACTGAGGTTTATTTTTGATGCACATTATAATAATAAGCAATAATAAAGTTAATCTCCATTTGAATTTTCTAAAAGAAATTGGAAAACATTTTTTTGACATTTTCAATTTTTTAATTAAATAATTTATTTAAACACCATGATTACAAACATAAATGTAATTGGGTTTCAGTCATAACAAGAACACCCCCCTTCACCCGTGCAACCTTTCCATCACCATGATTCTTCTTATTGCTCTTAGACCACCAATATAGTACCTATTATGATGAAATTTCAATAAGCGTCTTATTTTATAGACTAAGGTTTCATTGACTTATGTTTGATTTGTTTCTATCTCATATATTTTAGTAACTTTTCAGATTGAAAACTGGCCCAAACCTAGTTACTTTAATTATAAGTGAATAATCAAATAACTTGAATAGTTGAAACCTCTCATATCATCATTGTTGATCAGTAATTTGTAATCAATTTTTGAATTAGGGGCCTTTTTACAAAAATTATAGTTTAAAATTTTCATTTCTTTAATTTTGCTTATATAATTTTATCTCTGTGTATATCTAGTTATAAAGAAATGAAAATAATATCCTAAAGGAAAGATTTCAAATGAAAGTAATTGTTGTATCCACTCAATAGAAGCTCTGCTAAGTTTCAAAGAATTTAAGGCCATATCACAGCATGTATTTAGATTTTATAGAGCACCAATGTCATATTAATCTTAATTTTTCTTCCTTTAGTTCCAACAACTATCACAACCACAAAGAAACCTCGACGTCAACGTCCTAAACCTAAAACCACTCCCCAATCAGAAGTATCTCAGACCAAACTGGGTAAATATGTGGTTTTCTCTTTAAGAAATCTAAACATTCTACCCAAGTTGGAACCCTAAATTTTTTTGGGGGGTCACAGGGATTACTCCTGGCTCCATGCTCAGAAATTGCTCCTGGCAGGCACGGGGACCATATGGGGCACCGGGATTCGAACCGATGACCTTTTGCATGAAAGGCAAATGCCTTACCTCCATGCTATCTCCCGGGCCCCGGAACCCTAAATTTTATTCACATAATTAAACACATTCTGTATAATTTTAAAAGTAAAGCTACTGATTCTGGGAATAGAAACATGTGAACATCTCATTTCCTGTATTGGAATATTCTCCATCAATGACTATCACTATTTAATCCCATTTCTGTATTAAAGATAGTGTATTCAGTAAATCTTTGGGCCAACAAGTTCAAGTCAACTACTTTTATTAATCTCTCTGGATACCAATAATCACATTAGCTACTCAGAGATATATCAGAAGCACACTGAGAGATATGTTTTATTTCCCAATTATTTTGGATCATAGTTCTAATCAAATGCTACTCTTGCATAATAACAAGGTAGAAAATAAGGCAACACATTAATTTATGCAGTGATACAAAAGTGATACTTAGTGATGCTAAGCATCATAGTAAATATTTAGAATGAAAAAAAAAAGATCTGGAACAGTTAGGAAGAAATCAGTTCAGAATTGGAATGAGAGGAGAGATAATGGAATAAAGGTTAAGAAGTAGTAATTGTATTGAAGTAGCTGTCTCAGAGAATGGCCTGTTACTCTTCCATTAAATTGGATCCATGAGGTAAATTAAAAGAAAATCTGGGATGTCTAGTTGTGAGCTTAAATTTGGTACAGTAGATTTGTGTGATTATTCTGCACAATGCCATGCCTTTTCTGTTCTTAGAATAAAAAGATGCTAGGGCCTGGGCAATATCACAGTCATAGGACTTTTGCCTTGTATGTGGCTGATCCAGGACTAACCCAGGTTTAATCCCCTGTGGACCCCCTAACCTGCCAGGAGTGATTTCTGATTACAAAGTCAGGAGTAACTCCTGAACACCGCTGGATGTGGCCCAATCTCCCTCCAGGAAGAATAAAAAAATGCTGTATCTAATAGGATACCAAACACTGAGAGTCTGTTCTTCACCTTATGAAAGTGAATATAACTATTTTCATTAAGACTTAGTTAGTAAATGTAGCCTCAGTTTTCTCTTGGGTTTCTTTTCTGTGTGGTGATCAGACACTTGAGTAACCTGTCACCCCATCCTCACCTCGCTGCATCATTCCCCAGAGGGTTTAGAATTGTATTGGCCTTCTATGAGGTTAGAGTCTTTAATTATCCCTGTTTTCTTTCTTCTGTTATCTACTCCCCTTAGAAACCTTAGAATCATCATTTTTACTGTTATGATTGTCTGACATCTCAAGCATTTACAAAACTCTTGTATTTCTTTTATTATTTTTGATCAGTTCCTCCTACCATCCTTGAACCAGTTATTCTTAGAACCGAGGCTCCTCCAGCAACAACCCTAGGTAATAATGGCATGACATGTCTGTCAGCATTAGCTTTCTGTCCATTTCAATTCATTTCATCATATGTATCATCACAGCTTCTTCCATTGCACAGAACTGTATTGTCTTCTGATGTCATTGAATTACTCCTTACTTTGCTAAAAATGTACTAAAATAACTTGTTTGTTTATTAAGGGCAAGTATCTTTAGTGTACTGTCTTTGAATTTGTGGTGTCTCATCTCTCATGCAACTACGTACCCATATTTTTTATTGCAGAGTTTCAAACATAATGGGGGTTGGGAGTAAAGGTGTCTTTTCTTGAACTAAACTAAGTGCATTATATTTCCTGTGATGTGACTAATTCTTGTGCAATTTTTACTCTCATAGTTTTGTTTTATTTTGCCATATTTTGTAATGACTTTTTTTGTTTTTGCGTCACACCTGGTGGTGCTCAAGGGTTACTCCTGGCTCTGTGCTCAGAAGTCACTTCTGGCAGGCTTGGGGAACCATATGGGATGTCAGGATTCGAACTGGGGTCCATCCTGTATTGGTTGCATGTAAAGCAAAAGCCTTACCACTGTGCTATCTCTCCAGCCCCTGTAATGACTTTTTTAAATAAAAGAAAAAATAGGCAATATCTAGGACTATTTTCCTTTAAATTGTAAGAATCATCTTGGTTATAAAATGACCCACCCTAACAAAATTCAGCAAGATTATAGAGTATTTTTTATCACCCAAAAAATCTTATAAGAGGGGCCATGGTGATAACATAGTGGGTAAGGTGTTTTCCTGACAGGCACCTGACCTAGGTTTGACCCCAGCTCTCTATATAATCCTACAAACCAGCTCGGAGTGATACTTGAGCACAGAGCTTGGAGTAAGCTCTGAGCACTGCCAGGTATGACCAAAAATAGTCCCTGTGAGATCTCTTTGAAATATCCTTGAATTCGGGGCCGGGCGGTGGCGCTGGAGGTAAGGTGCCTCCTGCCTTGCCTACGCTAGCCTAGGACAGGCGGCGCTTCGATCTCCCGGTTTCCCATATGGTCCCCGAAGCCAGGAACGACCTCTAAGCGCATAGCCAGGAGTAACCCCTGAGCGTCACAGGGTGTGGCCCAAAAACCAAAAAAAAAAAAAAAAAATCCTTGAATTCATGTTTCTGTATAATTCTTGGGTTTTAGAGTATTATAAACAATATCAAGATGCATTTATCAAGTATGGGGAATATTTTAGACTCAAGAGAAAAAAATCTGAAACTGAAAAACTTTTAATTAGTGTACTCTCATCCATAGCTTCTAGAATTACAAACAACCTGTTAACCTAAGGTTTTCTTCCTTTAGCTATCACAGTACCTCAAAAAACTCATGGTCCACATATCAGGCCCCAAATCATATGAAGCCCTGAAGCCTCTTAGACTGAATTGGGTAAATGTGTAGGTCAGAAAAATCCTGATAGTTCTTTTCAGTAAGGTCCAGGGGAAACAGAGGCAAGTCAGGGTCAGCAACTATTTTCACACCAGAACAAAGAAGAAAAATATGTTTTAGAGGTATTACCTGATAGACAAATTCCTTATGCTTTATGGATTTAAAACTTTTCTCAAAATATCTATTTAGTTCACCTTAATGTCAATGCTATTTATGAAAATATTAATGTAATTAGTAAACTGAAATAGCTACAAAATAAACACACCATTTGACAGAAAATAATATCACGGTAAATAAAATTATGTAAATCACAATTTACCATTTAAATCACAATTTAAATTGTGGTTAGGTTAGGAAATAGGGTGGATTCAATAAATGTATTCTCCAAAGGGTTAGATAGTAAACATATAGAGCTTTTTGGACTCTATTTTGCATATTGTTTTATTTCTTTTCTTTTCCTTTAACGTTTTAAAAATGAAAAAGTCATTCTTAACTCTCATGACTGAATGGAAACAAGTTATGGGCAAAATTTTACTTAGGTTTCTAATTTGTCAGCCTCTGGTTTAGAGAAAAAAAATCAATGTAGACTATAATACTTCGCAGAAATTTAACCTTGACATAGTATTTTTTGAACTTAGTATGTACTTCACTTGACATTCGTATATATTTCAATAGCTAGAGTAAAATGATTGGAAAAGTATAGAAAGTGTGGATATATGTAAAGGTCAAAGAAAAGAAGTAGACATTTCTTTGATGGCTTCAAAGTGCTGATCAGAGCATTTTGTTGAGGTTTCGCATGTTAAAGAACCCATAGAACCAGATGACAAGGATATTTCATGTTGAACTTAAGTCTTAAGAGTTTAAATTTCATATAAGAATCATTAGGCTTTTCCTGGTCATTTCCCTGTATTATTACATACTGAACAGTTGCCCATTTTTACTCTCTTAAATTAGCCATCTGGGTAGAGTTCAAGTTCTCTTCTAAAGATGAGTTTCCAAAAAAGATAGACTAGGTCTATTCTTGTACATTACTTACTTTGATGAATAACTTGAGAGAGAAAGAAAGAGAGAAGAAAGAGACAGGAACTTTAGGGGAATTTATAAGGAGAGTTAGTAGGTATTAATGGTCCCTCCTAAGCAATAAATTAGTGTGCACATACAGAGATACCATTTCTCTCAACTCATGAGGTGAATAATACTTTCTTACTGTTTACATAATATACTTAGTAAAATTGCTTTTGAAGTCAATATCTGCATATCTGAGATTGCATAAGTGTTTATTTAATACAGATTAAATTTCATTTTGTTTGATTCTAGCTACAATCCTTGAACCAGTTATTCCTATAAAAGAGACTCCAGGGACAAGTTTTGGTAATACTGTTTGTTTTACTTTTAGCAAGTGCTTTTTCTGTTCATTTTCAAAACCATTCATTCCTTTCTGATGCGGTTTGATTATATTCTTCATCTTAAGAGATTTTGAATTTGCATAAAATAAGTTTCATCTTTTTGTAAAAATACCTTGCAAGAACCTCATTTGTGTATTTTGTTTACATGTCTTACTTTGAAACATTTTATGAACTTTTACATTTTTTGCTTAATGTGAGTTCTTTTTTATACTTTATTGTTTAATGGGAGTTCTCTGTAAATTTCAAGTATTTGTGGAGGTACCTGACTTTCATCTGTGCTAACTAGGCAATAAGTAGGAAGTTTCTTTATTCATCCCTGTACAGCTATCATTTTAACCTACTGGTATTTGTTGTTGTTATTATATTTTTAATAACATCTAGTAATAAGTTTTTAATCATTTTAGATGAGCTCTTGACCTAGATTATCATAATTCCTTTAGAAATTTGTGTAATGACTGCTTAAATATTTAGGAAGTTTTTCTGCAACTATAATTTGATAAACATAAGAAATGTTTTATTTGTTCAGTAAACACAAAAGTACAAGTTTCCCTACAGTGTTCTTTTAGATGGTTAATGTGATTTTATATAAATGTCTTGGTGCTAAAATAAATACCACAGTACATGTCTTGCCTATAACAGACCCAGATGCAGTCCCCAGAACCCTGTATGGCTTCCTGCTAGGAATATTCCTGTACTCATATTGCCAGGTGTGACTCTCCCAAAATTAAAAAACATAAAACAGAGGTCTTAAGTTGTTTTTATAGTCTTCTTAGGTCCCTCTTGTGAAACGAGGACCAATAGTAATTAACTGTCTCATACATGCAGAAATCCCTCACTACAATTTAACCAAGTATAAATAAAAGAATTGATTTCCCTTTTTAGTAGTTTTTCAGAGCTGTCATTATAAACTGAGTAGAAAAAAGAAACAACAGAAACCTGTTTTCTGTTCTGAAAGCTAATGCATCAACAGATTTCATTTCTACTGAGGGTTGTAGTTTGCTGCCATCTTACTCCCAACAGGGCCTTTTCTTTGTCTATTAGCATGTATATGCCTCTCGCTCTTTTCTAAATTTTCTAAATTTTATTGGATAAAGATTCTACCCTTATAATCTCATTTATTGTCCAAATGCAGTTAAAGTGACAATTGGGACCTCAACATGAACTTTAGGGAAATCCATTTCAATTCACAGTATCCTTCATGCTGGAAATAATTTTTTTAAATAGTCTAAAGGCAATTTCATTCTTTATTGATCTTGTTTATTACTTTAGTTCCTGTTACAGAACTGGAGAGTGTTACTTTTACAACTGAGCTCCCTGGAACACTAGGTAATGATTCTGTGCCATTTGCTGAGTGCTTTTGCTATTCATTGTGAACTTCATTTAATCTTCATCTCGGTTATGACTGCCATTATCCTCTATTGTCATTCAATCAATGCCTCAATCGACAGAGTACTGAAGTCTCTTAAAAACAAACTTTCTATTGTTTTTATGAGAGCAGGCTTGAGCTTAGTTCAAACTATTCCTGCTGTGTTTTACTTATGGAATTGTCACACTTTCTACTCGTGCTTCTCTATGAAGCTAACACTAAAAATTTGGGATTTATTCCTTACCTAGGCTGACCAGCAATAACAGCTCTTCTTGTTCCCTTTGTACATATATAATTGTCTATATTTTTAAAAAGCTATTTGCATGCTGTTTTTTATTGGGAATACTTTAGGTAATTACGTGAGTTGGTACTAAACTGACAAAAAGGAAGATATTCAAGAAATTTTATGTAATCAGCCTTTTCCATAATATGCCCCTACCTTCCCACTTTTTGCACCAGACTAAGCAACCCCTTTGCAGTTTACCCATGCAAAAGTTCTATATATGAACACATGTTCTAATTTTTATGTGTTGAATAAGAAACTTAACTGGACATGTGATTTTACCTGTAAGAAAATCTCAGTGATAAGAAGACAAAGTCTTAAAAGTACTGAAAGTTTAAAACTATTAGTATGATTTCATTGAGCTCTAGAAAATTGAAACAAATCTAGGAAAATCTCTTCTCAGCACTTAAAGTCCTGAGTGACTGAGTAATATAAGAACTTTTTTTTCTATAGCAACTAAAACATCTTCAAGAACCCGCCGTCCTCGTCCAAGAACTAGAACCACACCAAGCCCTCAAGTTCCTCAGAGCGAACCGGGTAAATGTGTATGTCCTTGGTTCAGTAGAGAGCTTTTTTAGTAAATCATTCTAGGGGGGGACTCAGAATATTGCAAAGTTCTTTTTCTAAATGTGAGGTTAGTAAACCATCACAGTCATGTCTCCTCTACCTGAGAGACAAGGAGAAAAAAATATGACTGAGTAAAACCTACTGAGTGCTAGAAAATCTTCTTCTATGTGCGAATCATCTTTGAAAACTATACATTTAATCTCTTTTTATTATATACCACTTTTCAGATTTTAATAGTAATACTTCTTGATAGGAACTAATATATTCATTCTGCAGTCAAATGCTCTACCCCTGAACTATACCCCCTATATACTCATTCTGAATACTCAGATAAACAAAAAAATGGAAGTGTATTGCCTATTTCTGAATTGATATGGACAAATATCTGTAGAACTCTCATTTCATTTCTAAAATAGTAGAATTGAAGGGCATATTTACATGATGCAAGCATTAAGTATTGACCTTGGGAAGGAAAATATCAAATTGAACTGAATGTGGATGTTAAGCCAACATTATTTGAATGAATGGAAGCAGCAATGTACCAAGGCAAGAGACTGGTAATATTGGGTCTGGGAATAAATCAGAATATAGGGGGTGGAATGGTGGCGCAGCAGTAGGGCATTCACCTTGCACGTGGCTGAGCTAAGACAGAATGTGGTTCGATACCTGTCATCCCATATGGTCCCCCAAGTCAGGGGCAATCTCTAAGTGCATAGTCAGGAATAACCCCTGAGCGTCATAGGGTAAGGGCCCAAAACCAAAAAATAGTCCATTGCCTGGAATAAACTCCTCCACTCAGAAATGGGTGTCTGTTGATGCTATATTTGGAAGGAGGCAAACACAGACTTGACAGAGTATTTTAAGGACATGATCCTAGCATCTAAATGAGATACAGGATGATTATCTTTTATCTCTACATTTGACTTCAGTTATCTCTTATTTCAACTTTGTCTGGATCTAGTGTATTTCTTCATTCTTCACCCTACTGTCCTCTGATTTTAATAGATATCTCAGTCTTACCATAGTTAATGTCTTGACATCATCATAGTCCTCTTTATTAATTTTTATCTAGATAAAACTTATAAACTGATGAGTGTATCCATGTTTGTTTGTTTGTTTGTTTGTTTTGTGGGTTTTGGGTCACACCCGGCAGCGCTCAGGAGTTACTCCTGACTCCATGCTCAGAAATTGCTGCTGGCAGGCACGGGGGACCATATGGGGCACTGGGATTCGAACCGATGACCTTTTTGCATGAAAGTCAAACGCCTTACCTCCATGTTATCTCCCGGGTCCCCATGTTTGTTTTTGCTTAAGTAATTTGTCTGATTTTTAGGAATTTTTACAGTAAGTAAATGCATAAAAATAATTTTCTAGCGCAGAATTTTTCATATCAGTTTTAATGTGCTAGTTAATCAAGGTAGTAAAAAAAAAAAAACCTAAGCCTAACACCAGTTAAGTTTATAGTCTGGCCAATTCTTCAAAGGCTAATCATCTACTCTTTAGCTCAGTGTAAAAATGTTTTCTTAATTTTTTTTTTTGTAGAAGAATTGATGTATAAGCAAAGTTTATTTGGTTGTAAATATTCTAACTTTGTATAGTTTGAATTCTCTTTGATATACTGTACTTTAGGTCAGTTCCTGCTATAGCTTTTTAACTTGTAACTCTTAAAGCCTGAGAACAAAGGAGCATTAAGTAATCACACACTATTTTTAATGTCTGATACTGCTTATCACAGAAACCAAGGATTTTTTTCTTGCTTTTGTGACATTAGTGTCATTCTTTGTGGCTATTCATTTATATTTTTCTTAAAAGTATGCAAAATATAACATTATGCAAATTATTAAAGACAAATCACTTGTTTTTAGAAGAACCAGCTATACATAAAGTTGCTTTAGATATTACTTGTCATAGTGATCCTTTTGAAAACCCATCATATTTTGTTTGAGTAGTATCAGACATAAAACTTAGTTTTCAACTCTATCATACCCTTATGCCTCTTAGATTAAAGACTTAAAAAATAAAAATAGGACCAAGAGGTTCTAAATTTTCACCTGTTGTTCCTTATTTTCATAGTATTTTTTTGTTGCTTCATTTATAACTATTGAAACAAAACAAATTGAAACAAAAAGGTTAAAAACATTGGTAACTATTAATGGGTAGTGAAGAATGGACATACTAAATATGGTATTTAAAGTTTAAATTACATGGGGTTGAAATGATAGGGCACTTGTGTAGCACACAGCTGACCTGAGGCTTCCTATATAGTTCTCCAAGTACCACCAGAAGTAATTGCTGAGTGCAGAGCCAGAAGTAACCTCTGAGAGCTGCAGGGTGTGGCCCCAATACAAAACAAATTAAAAAAAATTAAATTACCAATCCCATAGTTAGTATATCCATTCTTCATTATCCATTAATATTTACCATTCATTTTAACCTCTTTTCTATGCAATCAACCTGCCTGTCCTCTGAGACTTTTATAATCTAACCATTTCTTAAATTAAAAAGTATGCTTACTTTCTAAGAAAATTCTGTGATCAAATATATATTTATATATAGATATATATATTTAGATAGATAGATGATAGATAGATAGATAGATAGATAGATAGATAGATAGATAGATGAGACAAAAATATGAAAGCAAAAAGGTAGATATCTTATCCAGTAGAAAATTTAGTCATGTTTTCATCTTCCCTAACTTCTAAAATCATAGGTGATTACTTATGGAGTAACCTAAGAATTTCTTCCTTCAGCTTCTAAAACATCACAACAGACATATCATCCATATCCCAGACCAAAACCTACACCAAGACCTGAAGTAGCCGAGACTAAACCAGGTAAACATGTGTTCCTGGTTTAAGGATTCCCAGCAGACTGACTCAGCAGGATCTAAAGTATAGTATCAACTGTTGAAAGGAATCACTATTACTATAATTTTACTATAAGTATAATTTTACTACAAGTAAAATTACAGGGGTCAGAGAGAGAGATGCAAAATTTACTATGTTATGGTAATTGCCTTGCATGCAGCCATCCTTTGTTCAAGAGATCCCAACACCACCTATGGTCACTCCCAGCACTGCTAGACGTGATCTCTGAATAGAGTCAGGAGTAATTTCTGAGCACTGCCAGATGTGGCCAAAACAAACTTGCATGCAAACAAATGCATCAAAGTAGAACTCATAATAGGGACAGTTCCCCTGTAGAGATGACAAAAACACAGCAAGAGGCAATCTGTAGTGTCAGTGAACAAAGTATTCACTACCATTTACTAATTTCCATTTAACTCCTAAGAATATAGCTTCTTCTTTTTTTTTTTTTTAAGGCATATTTGGGGCCAGAGTGATAGCACAGCCGTAGGGTGTTTGCCTTGCAAGCAGACGACCTGGGACAGACCAGGGGTCAATCCTGACATCCCACCTGGTCCCCTGAGCCTGCCAGGAGTGATTTCTGACTGAAGAGTCAGGAGTAACCCCTGAGCATTGCCGAATGTGGCCCAAAACAAAAACGAAAACAAAAAAGAGAGACGTGGTTCAAATTAGCAAATATATATTAGTATGTATTTGTGTCTTCAGTAAACCCTAAAGTCATATTAATATACTTAGGGGCATATATCAGCTATAGAAGATATGTTTTAGTCCACAGACCTACAAGAGAGTTGGAAAAAGTACCTTTCCTTTGTAAATAAAGTAGAGGATGGTATTATTTAGCATCTCTGAGTTATGGGTTTTGGGAAAAAATTAATTTGCTAGGTACATAAATATTTGGAGCAGGAAAGATTTAGATAGAACGGTGCCTTCAAATCACTGTAATGCTACAGAGAAGACTAGAAGAATGAGAAGAAATAAAAACAGAAAGAGAACATATAAGTATAAGACAGCTAGAGAAGATTCTAACACTAATAAAATCATAGAAGATATCTTGTTTCAAGCTAGTATTAAAGGTCTTTTGATCTTGATTAACTTATTAATCACTGTGGTAGTCATACGAGTCATATCTTTGCCTCATCAAATAATGCAAAGTCAAATTAGCACATATCAGCACGTTCATTCTAAGAACAAGCACACATATTAAGGAATAGAGGATATACTATTTTATAATCATGCTGAAGCCTCGGTCTTTTTTTTTATAAATAAATTCTTAGAAAGACTCATGTATTCCACTTTGGTTTTTGAGTTCAAATCAGGCAATCAAAGGAGAAATAAGGAAATTCTTATCTGAAATAGATTGGGCCAAATTTCAGGAAATCAACTGTGTACTTCATTAGTTTGACAATTCTGAACAGTTATTATGTATATACTTATACATATACATATTAGTATAGTCTTTTTAGATAAATATTTGGAGTCTTCTTTCTTTTGAAACAATCTTTTGGTTTATTTTTTAATACTTTTGGTCAGTTCCTACTGCAGTCTTTGAACCAGATATGCTCAGAACTGAGACATGGGTGACGACTCAAGGTAATAACTTAATGTGATATTCCTAAATACTTTTTGTTCTCATTGTCAAACCCATGCCAACATCCTCATTGCCAAAGCTTATGTGTTTCCCAAAACTATGCCATCATCCTTTCTTGTCTTTCCTGATATCCTTAATCCTAAAAGTATCGAAGCGTCTAATAATTCAAGTGATCCCTCGTTTGTAAAAGCATCATGCATGAATTTAACACAGATCATCTAATGTGCACAAAACCATCTGGAATTGTTTTGTCATCGTTTGTGTTTCTTTAACCAATGAGTTATTAAAGCTGGGCATCATTTAAAAGTCATTCTCAACTAATATCTATTATAGTGTCATTTGAGAGTCTCAAATTCTATCTACTGAAAAATTAAACTATGTGGTATGTGTACTTTGGTTAATATTTTCTTTGGTGAGGTCTTCTTTTAAAAGTGGCAGCATTTGTATTTAGCTATCATATTTTCACAGTGATGTTTATCCTTTCAATTTAATAGAAAAGATCTAAGAGATCTGAGAGATAACACATGGATTAAGATTTCATGCATGCAACTGATCTACATAAATCTTGGTATCATGATCCTCTGTACTTTGCTGTACAGCCAGAGAGGTCCCTGAGCATTATTAAGGAGGCCCAGATAATATATGCTACTGTAGGACTCAAGAACATTCATAACCTTAGGCCCAAATATTGTAACTGCCAGTCAGGGGGCTCCTGAACACAGCTTGGAAGGCTCCCCCCTAAAATGAAAAGTGCTATGCATGATTCCTCAGTTCTTAAATGAATAATTTAATTTTATGCATACCTCATTCCCAATGAACTTTCCATTTTAGGTAGTTTTAAGAAGAGTAAAAGTTCCCTATTAAAAATTTCAGGAGAGGGGCAGGAGTGATAGCACAGTCCTACGGCATTTGCCTTTGCATGTGGCCGACCTGGGATGGAACCTGGATTCGATCCCTGGCATCTCAAATGGTCCCCAGAGCCCACCAAGAGCGATTTCTGAGTACAGAGCCAGGAGTAAACCAGAGCACCACCGGGTGTGGCCCAATAACAAAAATTCTTTTTCAGAAGAAATAGTTCCTAATATATGAGGAAACAAGTTTTAGGAAATCCGAAAGCATGTGTCATGCTACCTATAGCATCTAAGCTACAGATTCCCTAGTAATGAAGGGTTTTCTTTCTTCAGCTCCTAAAACATCACAGAGGACCCGTCGTCCACGTCCCAAACCTAAAGTCACAACTGCTGAAACACCTCAAACCAAACCGGGTAAATGTGGGTTTCTGGCTAAAGGAGCAGGTCCTGGTGGTAGCTTCTGCACGTCAGATTGTACTTATGCTAGGAATGATAAACTATAGGAGCCAATATGGGTGTAAGTAGAGAATGGTTCTCTATTCCCACTGTTGAATCAGCAATGGTTGGGGACATGTATAGCAGCTGATTATTATGTTTTTTTTTTTCTATAAATATATTCTTTTATCTCTATTTTATTTAAGTTAAGGTGTCCTGCTAGTCTCTTCATTATGTATTTCACTTTGTCTTATTTTGGTTCATTCTTCTATTAAGAACAAAATATTTGTAGCTGGAGAGATAGCACAGCAGTAAGGCATGTGCCTTGCATGCGGCCAACCCTGGAGAAACCAGGTTTGAGTCTCAGCATCCCATATGATCCCCCAAACTGCCTGGGGCGATTATGAATGCAGAGTCAGTGTAACTTCTGAGCACTCCTTGGTGTGGCCAGAAACTAATCAATCAATCGATAAAAAAGAACAAAATAATTTAGGTAGATTCAAGTGGCTTCTGTCCTCCCACATTGACAACTGTGAGGACGTCACAGAAATAGGCAACTTGTTTATACTTCAATATGTGCCATAACCAAAGTAAAAACCTGCTCTGTATAAAACATTTTTTAAATATATTTATTTAAGCACCATGATTACAAACACGTTTGTAGTTGGGTTTCATTTATATGACACGTGTCAAGATTTAGCTAGGTCTTAAAATTATGATGCAAGAGGTAGAAAAACATGGCCTAACTACTCATGGGATTGCATGGTTTTCCTGAAACATGATGATCCTGCTTCTAAAAAGTGATGCCAGTGCTGAGTTTTCAGTGTCTGTAAGAATGTTGAAGTAAGGCCTTAAAGTATGTTGAAGTTTAAATGTGACCCTAAAAACACCAGTGCTTTCTCCACAGAAGCGTTGAATCCTGCATTGGTGTTATTATAGCAAACAGACTATGCACTAAGTAGATGAATTTTATCCCAGTGTATTGATGATTTGCATCAAAAGAGTCTATTCCCAAGCATGAATTTTCAAGGAGATAACTATGGTTCACTTTGCTTTAATTATATCTGTGTCTCCCTTCAAACATAAAGACCAGTCAGTACATTCAAGCTTATTTATATATTCTTTAAGCTTCCATTTTAAAAACTGGCCATCGCCCAAGTAGTAATGTTGTATATATTTGGTGAAATGCTTAGATAAGTTACATAGAGCATTAATTGGACACTTAGAATACTGGATTGACTTCAAAGGTTTATCAGATTTTGTAGGCTAAAAATTTGTAACAAGGAAGGAGTTTTAAAATAAAACAAACCATTTTATATAAATTTACCTGACTAAACAGTGACATGGTCTTTAATAATCAAGTATTAAATTTTAGAAAAATATTTAAATTGCTGTATATCTGTTGAAGAAATATTGTACTGTAAGTCTTAAATTATCAACATGCCATTAGTGTTCATTTCATTATTTTTGATTAGTTCTTATTACAGATTTTGAAGCTGGTGCTCTTAGAACTGAAGATCCAGAAACTATGGGTAATGAGAATGTGTTCCCTTCAAATAGTGCTTTACCTGTTCAATATCATGTCATGTCATGTCATGCCATGCCATGTATGTAGCTCATGTAACACAAATTCTTATCATAAAGCCATTTCATCATCCTTTGTTGTCATTCCATTAAGTCTTTATCTAAACTGTCAGGTTCCTGTTCCATTCCATAAACAAATTTAAGGACATCAAGCGGCCACTTTTAATTTTTTAAATACGTTATGTGATCATGTAGATTTGTTTAAATGGTAGTAACATTATCTTGAGCTTAATTTCAAGATGAATATCTATTTCTTATTTAATATTTACTTATCCCAGGTCAATTGCAAAGATACTATCTTTCTTTGCTCATATTAGTTCCTATTGGTAGTCAAATATGTCGTTTTAAATAGTATCTTAAGAAAATTGTCAAGTTTTAAACTGTGCCCAAATTTGAGTTGAAGAGATAGGTTTCTACTATAGGATAGGCAATTCCTTTATTCTTTATTTATGTTTAAGACCATTTCTAAACTTTTTGTTTGTTTGTTTGTTTGTTTGTTTTTGGGCTACACCCGGTGATGCTCAGGGTTACTCCTGGCTATTCGCTCAGAAGTCACTCCTGGCAGGCACGGGGGACCATATGGGGAACCGGGGGATCGAACTGCGGTCCGTCCTAGGTTAGCGCAGGCAGACAGGCACCTTTACCTCCAGCGTCACTGCCCAGCCCCCCATTTCTAAATTTTTAACAGTTCCATTTGTTGCCAAGTTTGATGAGCAAAAATGTTATGCATTGATCTTTATGTTTTAAAATAATACTCTGGTTATTATATTAACAATTAATTTATATTAAACATGTATTTAAATTTGTATGCAAGTACAATCAGACTGATACTTTTTTTGTGTGTGTGGTTTTTGGGTCACACCCGGCAGTGCTCAGGGGTTACTCCTGGCTCCATGCTCAGAAATTGCTCCTGGCAGGCACGGGGGACTATATGGGGCACCGGGATTCGAACCGATGACCTTTTGCATGAAAGGCAAATGCCTTACCTCCATGCTATCTCCCGGGCCCCCGGACTGATACTTTTTATAGTATATTTAGGAAAATATATTTTATATAAATCTGCCCGACTCTATTTCATGAAATTAATAGGTAATTCACCATGACTTAACCAAAACTACAAGCTATTACTTGTAGTAATATCATTTTTCTCTCATTTCTAAAATTAAAACTTGATTTATGAAATTAGTCTTTATGTGAATTTTTAATTTTTTGTGGGTTTTTTTTTGTGGGGAAGGTTTATTTTTTATTTGTTGTTGTTCATGGTGTTTTGGCCAGTTCTTTTGATAGTCCTTGAATCTGTTACTATTAACAAGTAACTTAGAACTGAAGCTTCAGTTGATTCATTCTTGAATCAAGTTTCAAGAATGGCATTAGGTAATGATGCTTTATGTTTTCTAATAGCTTTTTTCAGTTCCTTGTTAAATCATCCCAGTATCATCATAATCATATTTCATTTGTTTCATAGTACCATCTTGTCACCTTTTTCTTTCTTTAAACTTTGTTTTTCTTCTTCTTCTTCTTAATCATATTGAAGACTCCTAAGAATTACCTGATGTTCTTTGAAGTCATTCATGGACATAAGTCAGAATATCTATCATGTAATAGTAATTTCACTTGCGTCTTGTTCATTTGTCTAAACAGTGCATATATTTAAAGTTGAGTTCAAAATGGTTGGTATTGGGTCAGAGAAATAATATAGCAGGTAAGGTATTTTGTATTCATGAGCTTGACATAGGTTCAAACTCTGGGACCCCATAGAGTTCCTAAACCTTTCTCGGAGTGATTGTGAATATAAGCTAGGAGTAAACCCTAAGCACTGTTTGATGGGGGCCACAAACCAAAAAAAAAGTTTAAAAAGTTTATATTTTACCTATCTTCTCTAGACCAAATTAACTATAATAATCAAAGTTCATCATGTGTTTTGGCATATACAAATTTCTTCTTTCTTTCCTTCCTATTTCCTTCTCACTCTTTCT
>PVKC010014368.1:0-22203 GCA_004027635.1 Crocidura indochinensis | reverse complement strand
AGTATTATCCCCCCCCCCAAAAAAAAAAAGAACAATCGACTAACTAAAGGTTATTACATTTGGGAGATTCCAGTAAAGAGAAATTGAAAGACTAGCCAGGAGAGTGTTGAGAAAAAAAGCTCTAGAAGCAAATTTCATCTTTATTATTATTATTCCTAGCCTCCAATTATAAAAAATTATCAGTGAAAAATTCTAAGAGCTACAAAAATTAAGAAAAATGAGATGAGCCTAATCTACTGTAGAAATTGTCTTATAAAATTTGAGAATAGAAAAAATATACTGTGAATGGGAATGATAGATCAAAGGGCTTGTGTTCTAGGATTTTATTCCAGATATTCCCTAGTCTTACTTAGTCTGGGGTAGGCCCTAGAGCACTGCTGGATGTGATCCCAAACCAAAAAAAATAAGCCTTTCCAAAACAGTGTTTTATTGTGTTTCTGATGAGAAAATAAAATATGACAGTAGCTAAACAATATGTCTGAATCAAATGCAATATTATAAATTATTGAGAGTTGAAAAGTACATAGCAGGTTGAATCAATAATTTGGGAATTTGCTTTAACACATAATGATCATTTGATTCTCTTTCTATGTTGGTTTTTTAATAGTCTGTGAATAGAAACTAATACAATACTTTCACAATATTTAGTAGCTGCCCATCCCCATTTCTTTTTTTTTGGGGGGGGGTTGGTTTTTGGGTCACAACCGGCAGTGCTCAGGGGTTACTCCTGGCTCCATGCTCCGAAATTGCTCCTGGCAGGCACGGGAGACCATATGGGGCACGGGGATTCGAACCGATGACCTTTTGCATGAAAGGCAAATGCCTTACCTCCATGCTATCTCCCGGGCCCTGCATCCCCATTTCTTATGTGGTGCAGTTTCCAAACCTTTCATCCTCAAGGAAAATAATCCCAGGAACAATTGCTCTACAGCCACCAGGAAAATATAGCTCTACAGAGGTTTCATCTGCCAGGCATTAGGAAACAGTGTCAGGAAGGGTACCCAACACCTATGTCTTTAAGTTAGACATTAAAATATCTTCTATTTATTGATCAGATAATTATTCATTATCACCTGTTCAAACGTACATAACATGGTACATTTGGCATTACAAAATGTAAATGTATAAAAATATAGTATCTATTTTATGCAAATTTATCAAAACAAATATGTGAAACAAGCATATTTAAATCTTCAGTGCAGTACTCTTTCAGCCTGTGTGAACAGCTCATGCTATGAAATAACATAGGATCATAACTTCATGTTGTGAAGAATGGTAAGTAAAGGATTTTCTTAAAAAGTTTACATCTTATAATAAGCTATAAAACCCAAAGCTCTAATTCATCAAAGGATTATATCTTTCAGAGATGTTAGTATACAGAAAGCAAAAACTTACAAGGAGTCAATGTTTTTATAAATTTGACTAACATAATGCATAATAAGGTGAATAACTATTTTAAGAGTACATTTTCATATGGTGCCCACCATTAATATTAATGCTAATATCCCCTTTAACATTCCATAATTCCATATTGAGCTTACTCCTTTAATCATGGCCTGTATCACATGTAGCATTTTGTTTTCTTTAGACATTATCTATTTGATTGCTTTGTTTACAAAACACATGTGAGTGAATTAATTCAATAGTTGCCTTCCAACTTTGATTAGTTTGCTTAAAATACATCCTCTATTAAAGGCCAAAGAACCGTTATTCTCCTTGTTTCCTTATTGTGTCTTTCTAATTTACCAGTAGTGAGGTAGGAGGAATAAAGGAGAGGACTGTGTGACATAGGTTCAGAGGTTTAGATCCATGGATACTTTAGTGGTGGTAAGGTACTGCAACATTATTATATAATATTATAACACAATTTTATTCATATTACCTAAGCTGTTATTCAAAATCTGAAGTAAAGCCAAAACATGAGCTACTCTAGTTCTTTCTTTTTTTCATGAAATATAAAAGTTTATCTTTCCTTATAACCAATCATATTTTGTTCTCTCTATATAAAAATATTGCATTATTCACTGTTTTTTTTTTGTTTGTTTGTTTGAAGGATTTGTCTGGTTTTGTGGTCGTCCTGGTAAAAATCAAACTAGTATTCACTGGATGAAAAGCAATTGCCTACCCAATCTACTATCTCTGGACTTATATTCATTAAATTAATTGCCCATTCTATTAAACTCAAATAATTTAAGACACCTCTGAAGGTGCACCATGGAGCATTTTATTTGTTCCCTTTGATGTGTTTTAAAATTGAGACTACCACTTAAATCAATTTAATTTCTGTTTTTTTGGGTTATACCTGGTGATATTCGGGGGTTACTCCTGGCTATTCAGAAATTGTGCCTGGCTTGGGGGACCATAATGAAAGCCAGAGATCTAACCTAGGTCTGTCCTGGGTCAGATGCATGCAAAGCAAACACCCTACTGCTGTGCTATCTCCCAGGTCCCTACCACTTAATATTTTTGTCTACTCATGACAGTGTTCAGTAATTACTTCTGACAGTGTGCCAGGGAACATATAGGGTGCAGGTATTGAAACTGTGCTGGCAAGACAAGTGCCCTACCTGATATGCTATTCATGACAGGACACATTAAATTAATTTTTATAAGCCATTTTGAGTAAACTTATTTTTTTTTTGGTTTTTGGGCCACACCCGGTGATGCTCAGGGGTTACTCCTGGCTATTCGCTCAGAAGTTGCTCCTGGCAGGTCCCGGGGACCATATGGGGAACCGGGGGATCGAACCATGGTCCGTCCTAGGTTAGCACATGCAAGGCAGGCACCTTACATTCAGCGCCACTGCCCGGTCCCCAAAAACTTATTTTTTAATAAAAATAGTGTATTGGAGGAAATTGTTGATAATGTCTTAGAATTTAAATTCTGATAAAATAATTTTCTTTTTTTCTTTTTTTTTTTTTTTTTTGGTTTTTGGGCCACACCCGGTGGCGCTCAGGGGTTACTCCTGGCTATTCACTCAGAAGTCGCTCCTGGTAGGCACGGGGGACCATATGGGAACCGGGGCTATAACCGCGGTCCGTCCTAGGTTAGCACAGGCACCTTATCTCCAGCGCCACCGCCCGGCCCCCGAAATAATTTTCAATAATTTAAATTAAGATGTGAAAATAGAAGAAATGAATTGTTTATGACATATTTTTACAAAAAATATTAACATTTATTAGAAATAACTACCAATGAAAGTGAGAAATATTGAAGAAAGCATTCACATTTTACTAGACACACAATATATAATATACATATGAAACAGTTAATTAAATAGTATTAACATTACTTTTTACTCATAAAAGTAATTAAATAATTTTGATTATTGCTTTATAAGCACTGTAGTTACAAAATTTTACAATTTGGGGTTTTGGTCATAGAATATACATCACCTTTCACTAGTGAATCCTTCATACAATAGATGTCCCTTTGTTCCATTATCTTTCCATCAGCCAACTAATTTTTTTAAATTTAATCATTGTGAGATACACAGTTATTGAGTTACTAGTGATTGAATTTTAATCCTGCAATTTCCAACACCCATCCATTCACCAGTGCCAGTAAACATTTCCCACCACCAGTATCTCCAGTTTCCTTCCTTCCTTCTCCTAGTTTCCTCCCCACTGCCTGCCTCTATGGCAAACAATTTTCTCCTTTCTCTTCAATCTCTTTCTCTCTCTCTCTTTCTTTTTATCTTTTAGACACTGTTGTTCACAATCTTGTCAGAACAGTTTTGACTTTTGACATACATCATCAGAATAACATTTTCAATGCTTTGAATACAACTATTTGTGGAGCATACTAACTAAATATTACATATAATAACAAATATTTCTTACAATAGAATATGTGTAATCACCATACTTCATGTTATTGAATAACAAAATATATTTACAACTTTAAAATGAAATATAGATGTACAAGAAAAATATGAATGCTGAAATTAACTTAAAGAATAGATTGAATTTTAAAAAATTCGACAGAGATATAAACAATTTACTGAAAAATTCAATATTTCTTCATAAAGTAAGCACAAGTACTTCAGAATATAAAATAATAACATTTTTCATTGTAATGAAAATCAGGTGGAATAAAATTTAATTGGGGCAAAATAAGAAAGTAAAATCACTGATGACATTTCAAAGGCATAAAGAAAAAAATGGTACAAATTAGAAGATTGTACTTTGGGATATCAAATGGAATTATGAAAATGTAATCATATTTTATTATCTGAAAAATAGCAAATGATTTTCAGGGTGTATATTTTATAAATATTGAATATGAATTTTCTCACTTAATGGATGAGGAATTGCATAGCAAGCTGTAAATGAATTAAAAATAATGACTATATAACCAGAGTATAAGTAAGAAATAGGATAGATTTTGTATTGATCCTAGAAGTCAATATAAGTTTTTAATTATTGGGATATGTTTTATCTTAAAAAATCTATCTTTTATAAAACCTAAGTATACGAAGAGTAATGCCTTTTTCTTTCTCCTACTTATTTGTAAATTTAATCCATATAATGAAAGAACAATAACTAGATTTACAGAGACTTGAGGGGCAAAATAGGGTTGTCATAAGTTTTATACGCAAAAAATTCTTGTTAGAACTCTGGTACCAAATGGCCTCCAAGTTTCAACAGTTACAGTTTGGAGGTGTCTGACCAATACTGATGTGTCCTGAGTAGACCTCAACAATATAGTATGTCAGGGACTCTACAATCTTTGTTTTTAGATTTGAAAGTCAACATAGTTCATGGAAAATGATTCCTAGACTCAAAAATTTATTGTTCTTAATAAGAGGTGATTGTTACAAAATGTATTTTATAAAAGTAGCATCAATATTTAGATACTGATTTACTGTTTAGACATAAAACCATAATGGGATAGATATAGAAATATTGATTGTGAAGAAAGGAAAAAATATATAAAATTGACTTTTTATTTTTATATAATATATAGACTAGAGTATGCAAAATGTAAAATTCTGCTTCATTTAACTTTAACTTTTATTTTTACATGCTGCTTGGCAAAACCAAAAGTTAATCATGAGAAACCGTACAATAACAACTTTCATCTTGCTAGGATTAACAGATGACCCACAACTGCAAATCCTACTTTTCATCATTCTATTTATTACTTACATGCTGAGTATAGCAGGAAATCTCATTATTATCACCCTCACTTTGTTGGACTCACATCTTAAAACTCCTATGTACTTTTTTCTCAGAAATTTTTCATTCTTAGAAGTCTCCTTTACAACCACTTGTATTCCTCGGTTCCTGTACAGTATATCAACTGGTGATAATACAATTACTTATAATGCCTGCATCATTCAAATATTTTTTGTTGTTCTCTTAGGAGCAACAGAGTTTTTTCTCTTGGCAGCCATGTCCTATGATCGCTATGTTGCTATCTGTAAACCCCTTCATTACATGACCATTATGAGCAATCGTATATGTTCCATATTAGTCCTTTCCTGTTGGATCTCTGGCTTGCTGATCATTCTCCCACCTCTTAGCATGGGTCTTGAGCTTGAATTTTGTGACTCTAACACTATTGATCATTTTGGCTGTGATGCAAGTCCTCTCCTAAAGATTTCTTGTACTGATACTTGGTTAATAGAACAAATGGTTATCATTATGGCTGTGTTTGCCCTCATTATTACCCTCCTGTGTGTAATTACTTCTTACACACACATTATCAGAACAATTCTGAGATTTCCCTCTATCCAACAAAGGAAAAAAGCCTTTTCTACATGCTCATCTCATATGGTTGTAGTTTCTATTGCCTATGGAAGCTGTATTTTTGTCTATATTAAGCCCTCTGCAAAGGAAAACTTAGCAATAAATAAAGTAGTTTCAGTTCTGAATGTCTCTGTTGCACCCTTGTTGAATCCATTTATTTATACCCTAAGGAATAAGCAAGTGAAGCAGGCTTTTATGGACTCTATGAAGAGGATTTCTTTCCTGTATAAAAAATAGAAACATTGGTCATTCAGAGTATAATAAAAGAATAGTTCCAACAACTTGAATATATCTTAACTGATTTCAATATTTTATATTCTTTATTTTTGTTTGTTTTTGAATCTTACCTGGTAATGCTCAATGGTTACTCCTGTATCTGCTTTCAGGAGTTACTCCTGATAGTGGTTGGAGATTGAAACCTGGAAAACATGTACAATGCATATGTCCAATTTGCTGTAATTTACTATTGCTTCAACTCTTCTTTAATCATTGATATGAATTGAATTTACATGTTAGTTTCAACTTTTCAAAAAGATTTTACTGTGACTAAACTCTTGTATGGTGTGTTTTCTCATTGTGGAAGTATGAAATACATTTAAAAGCAATTGAACTTGTCTATATGCTATCATTTAAGTGTAAAATTATAAAACTTTATAGAAGAAATCATAAAAATAACATGTATTAGCATGACACAAATTTCTTTTTAAAGTTCTTCCTTTAATGATGAATCAAATATGAAACCATTATCTCAGGATGTAATGGTTTTATTTTTTTAATTAGAAAAAATTGTTAAATTATTAGAAATCAATGATGTTCTAAATTTTGAATGTAAACTCCAAGTTAAAACCAACTAAAATCCAGGTGATTAAAAATGGCAGCTGCTTTATTTCCCCAAAACAAAAGAACTTCATAACGTTTTTCAAAAAGAAATTGGGGCGTATTGATGGAGGGATGTGGACACTGGTGAAAGGATTATGTCCCAACATTGTACCACTGAAACTCAATTATGGACATCTTTGTAATTTTGTATTTCACCATGATCCAATATTGGAAATAAGAAATTTAAACTTAGGTTGAAGTGAAAATATAACTTGCCAAGTAGAAATATTTTGTATATGCCTTAAAGACTTGACTTTATAAAATACTTAAGGAAATGGAAGAGTTTTTAAACACTTTTGAGGCAAATATTACACATTTAATAAAATTATTTAAGATCATAACAAATAAAGAACACATATACATATATTCCCAATGATTATACAATAATATACAATTATAAAACTGCATATACATGGATAGGTATGGAAAGTATTATACTGTGTGAAATGAGTCAGAGGGAGAGGGAATGACATAGAATAGTCACAATCATTTGTGAGATACATGTATATATTTATATATAGGTAACTAACAGCATGGTAATAATATCTAGAGACAAGAGTTTTAGGACCAATCTATGTTAGAAAGTTTGCCATATTTAGGGCAGAGAAGGGAATACTATTACAAAATAGTTGGAAATGGTCACTCTGGACAAGAACTGGGTGTTGAAAGAAGATAAAGTGAGGTTTATGATGCTATGATGCCCCATTCAGTGGCCATATAGCAAAACAAGTTTCTAAAAGAAAAAAATGGAGAGAGAATTATAAAGATAGAGATGTTGGAGAGAAAGAAGAAAAAAATTGTCTGCCTCAGAGGTAGGTATTGGGGAGGGCAGAAGGGAGACTAGAAAGAACCTAGGAATATCAGAGGTAAGAAATGTACACACGTGAAGCTATAAGTGTTGGACATTGCATAACTGAAACTCTATCATGAACAAATTGTTAATTATATATATAACACAGTAATTCAATTAAATAATTTGTTTATTTAAAAAATTTAAATGACACAATAAGACATTAAATTAATCCTCAAACAATGTTGGTTAGAGATAAAAATTTTATTTATATGTAAATATATTTACATGAAGATTATATTGAATAAAGATATTTATATAAAGTACTGTATTTCAATTTACTTTCATATAAAATAAAAACACTGATTTATAATTATAACTGCAAGTTGTAAGAAAATATTTTTAGTAACTTTATACTTTTTAAGTTAATATATATGAAATGGCTAAATAATAATTAAATATAAGCTGTGCTATAAACATAAATTTCTGGTGGCCTAACTTTGAATTTATGCCTTTATGGAATAATTCTGTATGACTCTAAACATAATTTTGATAATATGGTCTCTTGGTACTTTTGTTGAAGATAGTAATTTGTTACTATTGCTTTCAATAATATCTTAAGTAGGGCAGTAGTGAAATCAGAACACTCTGAGGTGATCCGAAAAGGTAAATGGAATCGTCTGACCTGAATCATGTAGAGGCAGCAATAGGGTACAATTAGGTGCCACCAAGAGCTAAAATGGACCAGTCTGACCAGAATTCTGAAGAGGTCATATTAGTGCACTTCAAGAAGAATATGATAAATTCTGTTCCACTTCCCTCTTTGGCTAAGTATTTCTTCTAGTCAGAAAGTACAGTACAGTAAATTAAAAAATTACTCACACACTGCAAAAGTCACAATGGAGAAACAAGGCAGCACAGTACCATGCCCAATAAATGAATGTGATAATTGGAAGACAAAAAATAGCTATCAGTCACATATATAGATTCTCTGATCAGGTCTATAGAAAAAAATGGGGAAAAATAGCACATAGAATTCATGGAACAAACAGAAAAAACAACCAATAAGACTCAAGAGGATAGGGGCCGGGTGGTGGCGCTGCAGGTAAGGTGCCTGCCTTACCGCGCTAGCCTTGGACGGACCACGGTTCGATCCCCCGGTTCCCATATGGTCCCCCAGGCCAGGGGCGACTTCTGAGCTCATAGCCAGGAGTAACCCCTGAGTGTCACTAGGTGTGGCCCAAAAACCAAAAAAAAAAAAAAAAGAGAGAAAGAGAAAAGACTCAAGAGGATATAAAAGTAGAAATGAAAAGAATTAAAAGAAATAACAGAACCTAAAATTGGAGACAAAATAAAACTCACTGGAGGGCTTTGCAAGCAGAGTAACATCTAATTAAAAAAAACAAAGAGCTATAAAATGAGCTGCAGAACAATTAACACAACAGAAGTTGCAAAAAAAAGCTCTAAAATAAACTAAGATGGAAATAATAGTCAAAATAAACAAACAACAATAGACATTTGGGATATATTCAACAGTAACTACTTAAGAATTATTTGGGTCCCAGAAAGGCAGGAAGAAAACCCCTGGAAAGAAGAAACAGTCAAAGACAATATTGCTAAAAAGATCCCAGACCGAAAGTCTACATTTATCAACATCCTGGCTATCTGAAGAGTACCAACTACACAAGATTCAAATTTCAAAAGCACCACAAAGGCACATCCTACTCAAAATGATGTAAACCACAGATAGAGATAGAATATTGAAAGCAGCTTACAAAGAAGAATCCTTACAATTTGTAACAGATATACACAAGCAACTCTCTAAACCTGAAGGCAGTGATGGAATACAGTGAAAACATTTTCAATAAAATGACTAATACTTCAGCACGAATACTTCACCCAAACACAATTTTATTTAGGTTTGAAGGAAGGATACTTTACTTCATGGATAAACAACAACCCAGGAACTTTACAGACAAAAATCCAACATTAAAGAAAGAACTGAGAGGTCTACTTTAAGGCAAGAAAGTCCTTATAATCTTACCAAATTTCCACAAAAAGTAAGCACAAAATTACATGACAATGCTCTCTAACAACATTAATGGACTAAATGCACCACTTAGGAGACACAAAGTTGCAAAATGGATCAGAAAATTGAATCCAACATTTGCTGTCTGTAAGAAACACACCTGAATAATTAGAGAAAATACAGACTGAAAGTTAAAGACTGGAGGAAAATCATTCAACCAAACAAGCTGTGGTGGCCAGTCTATTATCAGATTACACTAAATTTAGGCTTAAAAGTTATAAGAAACAGAGATAGATGTATCTTAATAGTCCAGGCACGAATATATCAGGAATAAATTACATTTCTAAGCATATATAATTCCAATAGGGAGCCAGCAAAATACTTAAAACAACTGCTTATAGAGTTGAAGAAAGACATCAAACAACCCAATAACAGTGGGAGATTTTAACACCACAGGCCACCTCATAATATATCAACCAGGCAAAATATTGATAAGAATGTTCTGACTTTGAAGTTAAAAATGGAGGAGAGTTTTGGCTTTGAAGAGAGAAATGGAGGACAGTGGTTTAGTAGACATTTGTAGGGCTTTTCATCCTACGAAGCTGAACCGGCATTCTTCTCCATGCATTTGGGACATTCTTGAAGATAGACCACATGCTGGACGTAAAACAGAGACCAGAAAAATCAAGAAGATAGAAATTATATAAACCATCTTCTCTTACAATAATGCACTAAAATTATAAGTGAATTACAAATGAAAATGGAGAAATAACTTTAATACCTGAAGAAGAGTATGTCAGAGATATCATGGAGGAAGTTAAAAGCTACTCAAATGCAAATTAGAATAGACACAAATTATTGGAATATTTCGGACTCAGCAGAAGCTGTATTAAGAAGAAAATTTATATTGCAAGCAAACATTAGGAAGAACATAGGGCTTAAATAAATAACTTAATGGCACAGATTAAGATGTTTGAAAATGACCCCAAAAATGAGCCAAAATAGGCAAATAAAAGAAATAATAAATTTAGGTTAGAAATCAAAGTGATATTCACTGAAAAAATCCAAAATATCAATGAAGAGGATTTGGTTTTTTTAAAATATAGAAACATCGATAAAGCAATAGCAATACTCACAACAGAAACATTTTAATAAACCAAATCAGAAATAGGATGTATAATAAAGATTCTACAGAATTCAAAGGATACTCAGAATTTACTTTGAGAATTTTTATGCTACAAAAAAAGAGAACTTGGAAGTAATAGATACATTTTTAAACTCTTATAACCTCCTATGATTGAACCAATATTATCTATATAGCTAAATCAAAATACCTAAATAGACTTATCACTATGGAGGTAATTAACAAGGTATTCAAAAGGCTTCCACAAGAGAAAGAGAGAGGGAGAGAGAGAGAGAGAGAGACTTAAAGGAGAGAGGTATATCTAATTTAAATATTCCTTTAGATGTATTTCCTTAATAGGTATAACCCCAATTGAATATCTTCTTATGTAGGAGCAATTTTCCCCATTTTGGGGGATCTTTTTAGTAGGGAATTCAGGATATACGTTTCTCTAGTTCATGTTAAAGTTCATGCTAGAGTCAAATTATGTTGGACTGTTACCTCTGACACCATATGCACTAGTAATTCCTGTAGCATTGTTTCTTTTTGAATAGGCACATTAAAAAGGAGAAATCTTATATGTGCAGATAAGTTCTTATCTAATAGAGATAGTAACACATAAATTTTATATTGCAGAGGGGCCTATTCTCTGAACACTTGATATAGTGACTTGGCTTAGACTTCAGATGATCGGACATTGACCATTCACCCCTGAAACTTGGATACCATCTATGGAAATAACCACGGATTTCTACACCATCCTCAGGAATCACACTTCTACCAAGGTAGGCCCTACTTGCCCTGGCGTCAATTCACTCCAAAGAGGATTCTTATGACACCCTGACCTCATGGTAACAACAACCTGGTTTCTGTACTGCCACGTAATGGTGAGATGAAATTAGAAGACACTCTAATGTCACCCTGACTTCAACATAAGATCTGTACAGAAACCAGGATCTCTAACTACAAAAATCTGACAGTTACAAACTTGATTGTGAAGAGCTTTTACTGGGACCACAGAGAAAAACTTTGGATTTGGACAAATAATATGCCTGAAGCCTGAATACTTATGCCAGAATAGTTCATGGGTAATGACTCTCAGTTTTTAGGTCAAAGGTTTTTCCTTTCTACTTCTCTCATATTTTTCTGTGGCTATGCAAATGACATCTGCCACATAAACACCATTTAATTGTATTTTTTTAAAAAATACAGAGCTTGCTTTAAAATAAAAAAGGCCTGACTAAACCTTCAGCTATTGTATTAATGACATTATTGGAAGTACAATCATTTTCACAAATATACTTGCTACTGAAGATTTTCTTCTATTTTATGTTTTTTAGTTTTTCTATATATTTTCTTTTTATTTTAATAGCTCTGCTTTATGTCATCTTGAAACAAATGTATTATGATTAGTTATATTAACTATGTGATATTGTCTTTAATTAAAATTAAATAATAAAAAACAGTATAGATATTCCTCTATCTAAATTATAGCATGTCCTAAATTTAATGGTTTCTAAGTTTATAATTCAAGTCCCACATAGATGTGTATATTTATATGTACATATATATTTATGTGTATACCTACATATACCCAGATATGTGTGTGTGTTTGCATATGATGCACTGAGTCATACCCAACTGTACTTGGGGATTATTCATGGTTCTGCTCAGGGGTCACTCCTTACAATGCTAAGGCAACCATATGGATTCCAGGGACTAAGCACAGGTCAGCTGTATGGAAAACAAGCTCATTGCTCACTACTCAGTTCCCAGATGCTTATATTTTAATAGAAATTTTAACTTATTATATATAAAATATGTTTACATTATGCAATATAATTAAAACATTGTCATAAAAATGGTATTGGAACAAATTTAGACTTATAAACCAAATAAACAACTGAAGTCTTTTATAAATACTCATATTTATGAAATAATGACAAAAAAGTGAAATACATGGAATAGAGCAAGTCTCTTCACTAAATGTTGTTCGGGAAAATAGTTAGTCACATGTAAAATAACTAATCTAGAACTGCATCTCACAGCATTCCAAGAGTTAAATAAAAATTGGGTTAGAGACCTTAAGACTGATAAAGAATCCATAAAATATATTGAAACATAAAGACAAAACACTCTCCAAAATTGACTTTAAAGAAGTCTTCAATGACTTGACTCCATAAAGGTCAACAATAAGAATATGAAAATGAATACATTCTTTTAAGTACTCTTATTTCAAATGTACTTATTACAAAACAAAAATTAAATTAGTGAACTTTAACTAAATTTGAGTCGCTTTTGAAATTAATGTACATTGTAAATAGGCAGAACATAGAAATAGCTATCATATGCTTTTTTCACACATAGAAAAATTAGCCTGACTTTATAAGTGCATGTATATAACACAAATATATTTTCCCAACATGTATTTTATGTAAAATATACATTAGAAATAATTGTACATTAAATAAATTATTTTGGTCATCCTGTATCCATCACATAAAAAGTGTAGTAGAAAGCTAAACTGAAATTGTGATTTTTAATCCTAATTAATAAGATAGGAACTTGAATTCTTTCGGATGCAGTTGTTCTAGCCTATTGTCTCAAAGGACAGAATCCTTGTTTTGGTTGCTTTACTAAAGTTTAATTGGTGACACACAAACCCATGAGATTAGAATTCTTTACTGAGTTTGCAGAGGTAATCCCAAAGTCCCTTCAGAGATTAAGCAGATAAAACATAAATATCTTTATATTTGTTGTAGAAAAGCCAACTCCTTGCCAGAAACAACATAGTGCTCAACAACAACAAAATAGTGAAAAGTATTTTGTTGACAATTCATTATCTTTTCTTCTTTTCAGGTTAAAGAATAGGAAAACAATGACTCCAGAATTAAAAATCAAAGTCTTTAATAAGTGGCTTTTTATGAATTGAGTAGGAAAGTTGGAGAATTCATGACCTCCAGAAAATGCCTGGAGAGGTAAATTTAGTGTAATGATCCTGTTCTATCACTACATAAACATATCTCTTAATACTATTAGTGTAACACAATAAGAAACTGCCAACAGAAATTATGAAAAAAAATTCAAAACTGTAAGTATTATAAGTAACTATGAGAATTTTTTTCTCCCTTTTGAGAAAGGAAAATACTTGCTAGTATTATCTCCTATAATCAAGTTACTTAAATTCTATTTGACAGCTGGTTTAAAGATTATAGTACTTGTTATTACTATTTAATAATCCTTTGTAAGATTAAGATAATAGCTTGGGGTCAGAGAGATAGCATGGAGGAAGGGCATGTGCCTTGCATTCAGAAGAATGGTGGTTCAAATCTCTCGGCATCCCATATGGTCCCCTGAGCCTGCTAAGAACGATTTCTGAGCATAGAGCCAGGAGTAACCCCTGAGCGCTGCTGGGTGTGACACCCCCCAAATAATAGACAATAGCTAAAATAAATGTTTTATGAACAAATTATCACACATAAAGTATATCCTCATAGTTATTCCTTCCAAAATGTCTGAAATTTTAGCCCTCTAATAATATTATGTATTTTAAAATATTTTACATCTTCTAAATATTTGTCTTTATGATATTAATTTTACAGAACTAATAATCTCTTCTAAAAACCAAGTACTATTAAGAGATGCCCTCTTAATGCTGAATAAAGAGTAATTTTATGGCTGAGTAAAGAATTAAAGATTTTTTTGTTGTTCATAAAGCATTACACAAGATTTCAAAATAAAGAAGAATATTTCACTGAGGTGGTTTGTTTTGGTATACTCCAGATGCAGAACTACAAAAAAAGAGAAGAGAATAAGAATGTTAATTTTAACTATTTAATTGTTCTACCTATGTCATTTTTAACACTGAAATTAATAGGCAAGCATCATTTCTTAATTAGACCTATATGAGTTCAATTCTGGACTTCCCATATGGTCCTTTGAGGGAGTCAGGAATAATTTCTGAGTGCAGAGCCAGGGGTAACCCCTGAGCATCACCGGATGTGAACAAAACCTTCTCCTAAAAATTGTATTGGGAAATGATATTGAAAAAAATTTTAAAAGCAAAGAATCCTGTTTTTAATTACTGTATAAATTATAGACATCTGTGAAAAGTCACAAAAATGACTTTTGAAAAGGAACATATCATTGATGGAAATGACCTCCACAATTGAAAATTTTCCATAAAATCATATGTGTATCAATGATGTAGTGTATATGACAGGCTGTTGCTACTAATAATGCTTCTGTAGTGTTGTTTCTGCCTTATTAATTCTGCTAAGTCTAAGCTATTAATTTCTCTTCTCACATTTTTATTTATTTTGTTTTTTAAAAATATTTCCTATATATCCAGTAAAACTTGATGTCCTCATTAAAGGTTGAGCAAATAAGTTGGTTTTTATATTATATCACATATTATTTTATATTCATATATCTGAAGAATGAGAATTTTTATTTTCAGATTATTCAGAACATTTGCAGGATATAAACAATAATAAAATCTTCTTACTGTAAAATATGTATAAAAGTAAAATACAAGCAAAATGAGATCAGGGAAAAGAAAAATGCAGTTATCAATTTACCCATCCTTTACACTTTTTTTAAATAATATAAAAATATATATGTAATTGCTTATGGCATAGCAAAATGTGCTTATTAAAAAGGTGTATGAAATAATTGGGGTGGGATGCTAAATTTTTGGGCTAGGATCTTCTCAATCATTAATATACACCTAATTTATTAGAAAATATTATTAATATTTTAAAAGTTAAACTTACACATGTACCTGCTGAGAGCAAATGTCTTTATTTTGACAAATATAGTCTATTACTCTAATGAGAATTACATGAACAACTTAAAAAAATCAATTCAATACAGTATTTTTGCAACTGAAGGTGAAACACTCAACATGTTACTTAAATTACAATAGAAACATTAAAGCAAAGTTTTCATATAAAAAAAAACAATAAAATAAGAAGTTTATTTGAAACACTAAAAACCTTGATTTCTGAGGTAAACAGAATGATGACATTTACTTGAGTGATATTTAAACTTAAAACAGTGACAATTTAAGATATAATAAAAGCACTTGTCCTTTTGATTTTCAAATCATCTTTCAAATACTTGATGTTAAAAAAAGTGTGGGGTTTTAGAAGAAATAAAAGGTTGCAGGAGAAAATAATTACTCTGAGTGGAAATAAGATGAGAAGGTCATGATAATAGTGACTACCGACTACCTACCGCAAAGGATTTAAAACGTGAAAAAAATACAATAACATATAAGGTTAAGAGAGATGATGTAAGAGGTAGTTTTTGCCTGCATTCAACGGACTCCAACTTAATTCCTTAGCAGAACATAATCTCTTGAATACTCCTTAATATATGATCATTAATAATGCCTGAGTATTATCTAAATGATGTAGTCTTTAAATAAATAAAATTCCATATATAATATCATGCTTAGGAATAGTAAAGGAAATTCTTCAAGGACATTGAAAGAAATAAAATCACCATACATATTTTAAAATAATTTGAATAGAAATAAAGATATTTATTTTGTAAATATCTTGGTAAAACTTAGAACATGATTGATAAAATATTTATCAAATCATATATGCTATAAGATGAGGAATAAAGGAGAGTATAACAATAAGATAAAATAAAATTTCTGTATCCAGACTAGATGATTTTTATTCTTGTTACTTATTTTTATAGTATAAATAAATACATTTATAGTAAAGAATGAGAAAAACTCATGTTGCTAATTATTTCTTATATCTTGCATAACAATTTGCCTTGGATAAATAATGCTTTAGTAAATTGAAGCCATACATAATTTTCTTCTACTTATTTATAAATTAATATATATATAAATATAGTACTGATAAAATATTTTGCAAATACTGAGATACAAAGAATTAATTAAAACTGTAGAAAGCATCGCAAACACAAATTCTACAAGATTTTTTGATAATTACACATATAAAATCTTTAATGTTTGAAAAGTTGAAATATTGAACATGGTAAAGAGAAAATAAATGTAGCCTAACTTCTATGATTCTTTGTGTATTACTTTGTTTCTAAAAATATGTGTCAAGCTCATCATTACTTTTTTTTTTTAATATTGACTGTGTAGAATCCAAAAGGAAATCATGAGAAATCGCACAGCAATAACAACTTTTATCTTGCTGGGACTAACAGATGATCCACAGTTGCAGATTCTACTTTTCATCTTTCTGTTTATCACTTACATGCTGAGTGTAACAGGGAACCTGATAATTATTGCCCTCACTCTGGTGGACTCACATCTTAAAACACCTATGTATTTTTTCCTTAGGAATTTTTCTTTCTTAGAAGTCTCCTTTACAACTGTCTGTATTCCTAGATTCCTATACAGCTTATCAACTGGTGATAATACCATTACTTACAATGCTTGTGCAAGTCAACTATTTTTTGTTTTCCTTTTTGGTTCAACAGAATTTTTTCTCTTGGCGGTCATGTCCTATGATCGCTATGTTGCTATCTGTAAACCTCTTCATTATATGAATATCATGAACAATAGGGTATGCACTGTATTAATCCTTACATGTTGGGTGTCTGGCTTGATGGTCATTCTTCCACCTCTTGGTATGGGTCTTGAATTGGAGTTCTGTAACTCCAATATCATTGATCATTTCAGCTGTGATGCAAGCCCTGTCCTAAAGATCTCATGTTCAGATACATGGATAATAGAGCAAATGGTTATCATTATGGCTATATTTGCACTCATTATTACTCTAGTGTGTGTAGTTCTTTCCTACACATATATTATCAAGACAATTCTAAAATTTCCATCTATACAACAAAGAAAGAAAGCATTTTCTACCTGCTCCTCCCACATGATTGTGGTTTCCATCAGTTATGGAAGCTGCATCTTCATGTATATCAAACCTTCTGCAAAGGATGAGGTTGCCATAAATAAAGGAGTTTCATTGCTCACTAGTTCTGTGGCACCTTTGTTGAATCCCTTTATTTATACCTTAAGAAATAAGCAAGTGAAACAAGCTTTTAATGACTCCATAAAAAGAATTAAATTATTCTCAAATGACTCAAAATTTTGATAAATCAGAATATAATAAAATATATTCTCCATTATTCAATTGCACCTATAAAATAGGTTGATGTTTTTTGCTCTTCATGTTATTTATTTTTAGTTTATATTAAAGTAATTTGATGAAACAACCTTTCACACTTATCATATTTTGATTCAAACCAAAGTCATGCTCAGAGATTTTTCTCTTTGATAAATATAAAATTAATTTCAAAGTATTTTGACTTATTTTTAATTGCTATGGGTGATTCAATTATCTATAAGAATGATTTAAATCAAATATACAAGTTCATTTATTGACTAGAAGATAATTATATGGGACTGGGAGTTAGTAGAGTTAAGAAGCTTCTTATTTATATGCAAAAGACTGACTCAAACCCTGACCTGACCTGGCTCCTGTGTCAGGAGTGATCCCTGAATTCAGAGCAGGGAGTAAGCTCTGAGCACCTCTGGTGTGACTTCTTCTCTCAAAACATTCATTATGTAGTGATAATAGTAGTGCACTTTTTAAAAGTTACAAGTATTAAAAGAATTTACAAATTAAATTCAAAACTAAAATAGTAACAGATACAGGAAAAATACATTGAAGACAAGTTAGATATTACAGACTCATTAAGAAAATTGGAGGCTTGAGAGGACAGTGCAACCGTACAGCAAGAAAGGTGCTAGCTTTGTACTGGTGAACCCAAATTAGTTCTGTGGCACTTCATATGATCTCTTATAAAACCTCTAGGAGTAATTCTTAAGTATAGAACCAAGAGTAACCCCTGAGCATTGCTGGTGTGGCCCCCAAAATGAAAGGAGAGACAGAGAGACAGAAAAATATAAAAACAAAGATAGACAAAGAAAGAGGGAGAAAGAGGAAGAGAGAGAGAGGGAGAGAGAGAGAGGAAAGGAGAGAGGGAGAGAGGGAAGTTGTTGCTGTTTCTTCATCCTCGGATGAAGATGTCATATCAACCTGGGGCAAGTTGGTGCAGAGCAGTTTTAGGAAATCCCAGCGGGAGTTTGATTCCTGGTGCTGTTGCAGAGAACTTGTTGGTTCTAAGCTTGGGATCTGGGGTTTAGGGTTGGACAACACTGTCTGATCACATGGAATTTAGGCCCCATGACAAATGGTCGGAGTGGGAGACACCCTGTATTATAAAATTTATAAGTTCTTTTTTTTTAATTTATGAGTTCTTATCCCTAGTAGATAAGAACTTGTTTCTATTCATAAGATTTCCACTTTTGTAGTACGCCTCAGGAAAAAGAAATGGTGACATATTATATTGCTGTGCATTTGGGGGGGAAACTGGCAGGCTACACAATCTCTGTATAGAAAATGTCCAAAAAACATTTTCTTCTGGAATTTCGTACCAAGCAGAATCAAATCAAGTGAAATTTAAAAAAAAGATAGATGGAGGCATCTTCCTTTTCATTTGGAAATAAACACACTAAGAGGTATAATTATTGAGGAAATAAACATACAAATAAAATATAGATATCCATATTAAGTGTATATAGTTCCCATTATATAATATCCCTCCTCCCACCCCTTATCTAGCACCTTACAAGTCCTCTTCTATCCTCTCAACCCCTCAACCCTAAATCTTGATATCCCCCTAGTTAACCCTCTTCATCGACAGTTCTTATACAATTCATGACTATATTGTATATAGCCCCCTATATATTATCCCTCCTCCCCTTCAGAACTCCTTCTATACTCTTGTCCACTCAATCCTGATCCATTATCCTTCCCTATTTAACCCTCTTTAAAGTCAGTTCTTAACTCATTTGGTAATGAATTCTTAACTCATTTAGTAATGAGTTAAGAACTGCCTCAACAAGCCACCACTGAACTCCCAAAGTGAAAGGATGGCCTCTTAGTCCCACATCTCATGCCCTGGCAAGAAGCAGCAACCACCATTCCTGTTGAATCATTCTATGTGGCCCTCCTTCTCTCACACACACCCCTAAATTGTGGACTGTACACTACCTGACCCCCTTTGTGCTGCAAACCATTTCTCAAATTCGATAAGACCACAGTGTGGGATGAAAATGTGCCCTGAATCTCACCCTCCCCAAGAATATTTCAAAGGAGATTTTAGGGAGATAACCCCCTTTTCAAAAAACAAAAAGGCAGAAATTAAAGGAGGCGGGAAAAATAGCATGGGGTAGGGTGTTTGCCCTGCATGCAGAAGGACTGTGGTTGAATATTGGCAACCCATTTGGTCTCTAGAGCCTGCCAGGAGTGATTTCTGAGCAGAGAGCCAAGAGTAATCCCTGAGTGCTGAGGGGTGCGACACTCCGAAAAATTAAATTAACTTTAATTTGTAAATTAAATCAATATACATTTAAATCAATTTATTTAATTACATTAAAGTTATATGCATGCTGCAAGAAACTACAACTAACATCAAAACATAGGATAAAACTTTTGCATATTTTGTGTATGGCAAAATTCAAAGACCAAAAACAAAGAACATAAAAAGGGGAGATGACTAAATAGACAATTCCTCAGAGAAAACATACAGATGACATTGACATGAGAAAATGTATAATTTCACAGATTATCATGCAAAGAAAAATCAAATGACAATGAGATATCATCTTATACTAATGAGAATGTCATATATTGAAAATACTGGAAACAATCAGTACATATTGGGGTTTTGTTAAAAGGGAAAATCTATCCACTGTTAATAGACTGTCAATTTGTTCATATCCTATGGAAAAAAGTTGGAGAATTAAAATAAATATAGTAATTAAATATAACACTATTATTCCACTCCTTGGAATTTCTCAAGAAAATAAATACATTTACTCATTTACTCATCATGCTATATGAACACATATGCATTGCTATCATTGCAATGCTATATTTATAATAGCTCAGATATGCAATGGTCTGTGTCCAATGGCAGATGAGTGACAAAGACTTTGTAGTGTTGTACATAAGTATATGTGTGTAAATGCAAATTAATTTAATGGTTAGAGAAGTAAGAAGGAGAAAAATAAATACTTGGTGATCATGCTCATGTGTAGAATATAAATGAGGAATACATTGAAATAGTCATGCTGAATGGAAGCAAACTGAGATAATGCAAGGGAACTGAAAACTGAGTTAGCCAAAGAGGACCTAGGAATGTTGGAGAAGAGATCTAGTACAGTGTGTTATATTCAATATAGTAGTATTTAAGCATAAAGCAATACCAATGATACTGTTATAAGTCATAATATCTCAAATATAAATTGAAGAAAATTAAATAAAACTACCCAATGATCCAGCAAATCCACTTTTCATTGCAGCATTATCTGCATATAACTTTGTTTTGATTCACAGACTATAGCTGTTAAATATATATATACAAATAAGTAATGCGGAGGGAATCCCAAGCTTTCCCCACCCTTCCCCCTGTGAAGGGGGGAGGGCTCAGGGAGGAGGGCAGGTAGATCCTGGCTTCCGGTTCTCTACGGAATCCTTTCTTGATCCTGAGACTGGCTCTACCTGGCACAGGGACTGGGGAGACCCCAATGTCGAAGGTTTTCTCCCTAGTGTGGGCATGCTGGGAGCCTTGGTAGGCCCCCAGCCACCCCCTCTCCTGCCTCCCCAGTCTCCAGGTGGGTCCAAATTTGGGGGTACTGAGAGCTGTTCATTTTTACTAAGGCAGTCTCTGGCAATATTTTACTAGTCTACATGTTCACAGTACATATTAATAATATATCCCACAGTACATATTAATAATATATCCCATCCTTAATTTATGTTTTGTGTATGTAGAATGTCCATCTGGTATTCTGCCCTTCTGCAAACCCCTGTAAAGCTCATTTTCACTTTTTAACTCTATCACCCCCAACCTTCAGTACCCCCCATTTACCCTTTTTAACTTCTATACTGCACAGTCCTAATCAGACACCAAGTGGTTCACTGGATTTAGCAACCCCCAACTATTTCAAAAGACATAAAATGAACATGCATGGCTTTGAATATTTTATATCTATTTTCTTTGACAGGTAACTCTTAATAAATATTCTCTTAAACAGTGAAGATTTTCCCCACTTTTTATCTTTTCTTTTCTTTGTGAACTTTTCAATAAGAAATATTTTGTGAAAGAGTCCCTCATTTTAATTCTTATGTTTAAACACGTCATGGGGTGTTTTATACATGTTCTTGCATCCCCCATATGGGCCTATAAAGCCATGTGGCATTGTTCCTTGTTTGCATAGGCACATTAAAAAGGGAAATACCTATACTCAAGTAAATTCTTATCTAATAGAGATTGGGACCCCCAAATCTTGTAGTGCAATGGGACCTTACACCCTGAACATTGGCATAATGACCTGGCACAGGCCTCTTCATTCTCCATTCACCCCTGAACCAGGAAAGCTACCTATGAAACACCCAAGGGTTTTTTCAACAACACCTGGAAGTAATCTTCTACCAGGGAAGACTCTACCGCTGCTCTGACATCGATATACTCACAGGAGATTTCCTTTAACACTGAGAAGACTTAAGAACATCAACGAGGGGCCCGGGAGATAGCATGGAGGTAAGGCGTTTGC
>PVKC010014367.1:0-22188 GCA_004027635.1 Crocidura indochinensis | reverse complement strand
GAGGTCTTATTCACATATCTGGAGGTGGCCAGGCCATTGACCAGGAATTGATGAATTCTAACTAAGGTATTTGGTTTGCACGGACGTTTTTAACATTAGTCAGCAATATTGGATTTATTTTCATGTTGTGTGATGTTTGCAGATAACAAGCTATAAAATAATCTGAGACTTAGTTTTGGAAGCCACATATTCCATTGATCAAATACACTTCTCATTGAAAGATAACTTGCTGCTCAAATCATGTTATTTACAGTTAATCATAACAGTTAAGTATTTTGCTTGGGTCATTTCAGTCTAAGAGCTAAGAGGGCTGATAATTTCACATTAATTGAGAGCTTTCTCTCTCTTTATCATAGATTTTAATTTATTGCAGTCACATTCTGGACTAGGAATATGAAGAGCAATATAAATTGCAGATTGTGTAAAGGGACAATGGAAGAGAAGTTATAAGTGTACTCCTCCTGCCTGTTGGGACTTTAGTCTGGTCTATATAAAACAGGAAGATCTTCCTAGAAAGTGGAGTTAGGAAAATATTGAGGAATATGCAGGACAAACCACAGTTGGTGGTTGAGTGGAGTAGAATACAAGGTTAAAAACAAAAGTAGTAAAAGATTCCTGTGGTTTCAGGTGAGAGTTGTCAATGCCAATACCTTCCATCTGCACAGAAATCTAGGCTACTGACTTCTTGTTTGTGCCTGGGGAAGCCTACTTACAGGCTTAACTGTGTTTCTTCTTTAGGTTTCCAGCTTTATCATCTCCTTTGAGGAATGCATATCTCCCTTTATACCTGGTATATCCTGTAAAAACATGCGATCATACTGCCTGGTGAGTAATCCAAACAGATTTCTCTGCTCAGGAATGGATGCATGGTTTATAGATCCACGACACTTTCTAGCCAGAGACCAATCCTAAAATCATGCAAAATGGTAGAAAATATAGCCATGCAGCAACCAGCTTGAAGCTGGTTGCTAAAAGAGGTCTGAGTTCTTAAAAAGATAGTTATTCTTAAAGATACACCCAACCCTGGTACCCTGCCTTAATTATAACTGTTCTTCACCATGGGGTGCCACCAGTCTTCTATCCCTAGTGCACAACTTGAGCTGTCCCTACTCAGACAGAAATCAACTATGGTCTTCATCCATGGTCATTGCATAGCCTTCAAATTTCATCACCTAATGGAATTCTCATAAAGCTTCTAGATAGCCAAATACAAATATCCTCATGTGGTAGATGAAGAAATGAAAGCCAGGAGGATATTTTTTAAGCTATGCAAAGTCCCATTCAGTGAAGGGTCAGCACAGGACAGGTGCCAGGTATTGAGTTCTGGATCAGAACTTCTACCAAGAAAAATAATAGCAAATGTTCTCTAGCTTTGTATTAGACTGTACCCATCTGGTAAAATTTCTGCACAAACCAACTAACTCAGTTGTTACATCTTCTTGAGTTCTCTTTGATTTAACATTTGTACATATGACATAGAACTTGGTCCTAACCTTCTAGATCCACGCAATGCCTCCTCTCATACCTAGCCCTATGTGTGTTGGAAGCAGAGTGTGCAGGACGTATCACAGATATCCTAATTATTTTTTTTTCTCCTGGCTTTGGGTCATCCTCTGGGGGCAGGCCAGGAATTCTAAAGTCATGCTTTGTTTAAACCCAATCAATACATATACATTGTTCAACTGTCAGACATGGAGAAAGTGCCTTGGGAATTCCAAGGGAGAGAAGATCTAATGTGGAGTATTTGACAAGGCACGGTGATTAGACTCCTTGTTTTGCTGGGTGTGGAACTAGGGAAAATTACTGAAAATGTTGGGAATCATAGGGAAGAACTTTCTATGCCATTAGAATTGTCCAGAAGAAAATTCTATGGAGTGATAGTTTATATCATTTATCTGTTATTCTTGGGAAGTGCCAATACCATTGCTAAGGAGCAAGAACTGACAGGAGGTTTATTTTCAGTCAAATCAAAGCCCATCAGTTTTTTTTTTTATTAGGCCCAACCATTGGTCTTAATTTTAGATTCTGGAATGGCATCAAATAAAACTGATCACACTTGTCTTGCACATTTTACAAGAGAGGCTTATGAGTTGCTAATTGGTGAAATTTCAGGCATGGCTATAAAATTAAATGAATTTCAGGCCAGTGTGAAGATATTTTGGGGCCCGTGTGGTCTTTTCAGAGTTCTTAAATCATGCCACAAAGCCACCCAGCTACCACTCCAAATCAGAAGAATATGGGAGAAATTCACTTACTTTCCAGTTCTAACAAATTTGTTTGGTGGGAGCATAGTGGCCTGGGTGTCTTCAGGTGTTTTTTCTGAATTGGAGGTCAATGATCCATGGTCTATTACTTGGATAAGGAAATTAAGGTCCCAACTTGGAAAATGGATCTATTGTATAATTTCAGGGGCAGGTGGAGACCACAAACAGTTCTTGCATTTTGTACTCTACTTGCTTGAGGGGACGTTTGTGGAAAGAATCTGAATTTTAGTATAAGTAGTGTTGATTGTGCATGTACTAGGCTTAAAACAAGCTCATTAGTTCACTTGAAATAAGCTTGTTAGTATTCAGAGCTTACCTTGCATGCAGTCAACCCAGGTACAACCCCTGGCATCCCATATGGTCCCCTGAATCTGCCAGGAGTAATCCCTGAGTATTGCTGGGTGTGGGAAAAAATGCTGAACATAGCAGCAGGTCACTGCTGAAATGTGTCTCAACTTTTTCTTCATAGTTCTATTAGCAGAAAGTAGTATCCTGCATTACGTGAGATATTTGAGCAACAGCTTTTTTAAATGTCCTTAAAGCTAAAATGGATTAAATTTAATATTTTGTATAGCTTTCAATTAAAAATTATTTAATATTTCCCATTAAAATGTTTCCCTAGCTTTCCAGAACCTTTGATTCCTTACCTAAAGTCTGTGATAGATTGCCCTTCTCTCTCTGCCCTGTGATAGAACTTCCAAGAACAGCCAAGCCCATTGACTATCTAAGTAATCTTGCCTCTTTCTTAAAGGAGTTCCTCTGTGTCCATCAAACCCCAGTGTTGTATTAAATATTGATAATATACACCTAGATGGTGCTGGATGGATGGATTGTGAGGCCTTTCTCAGCCCAGCCTGGCGTTTTTGGCCTGCCCAGTGGGTTTGTAGGTATCAGGGTGACAGTGAGGAAATGATCCACAGCAGTCAAATTTCAGGAGACATGAAATTTTATTAATAAGGCCCTAACCATGTGCATATCTTCTCAGCTAATCAGCCTCTGCATCCATACTGTCTCTGATCTCTCTCTCTCCCTCTGTCCTTCCTGATCCTTCTCCTTCTGTGCCTCCCTCTCACCCCTGAGGCAACCCTCTTGTTACCAACCACAGACCCCCACCATCCAGGTAAGATAGACAGGAAGTTGAGGGGAGGGGTTACATCCCAGCTCTATTGGTACTTGGAAAATCCACTCCTCTGTCTGTGACCTCGATTTCCCCTCCACTGCTCTGTTCTGATGTCTGTTTCTGGATATTGTATTCTTTTTGATTCTTTTGATTTGCTAAAGCTCCTCTTCAAGAAACTGCTCATGTAAACATGCATGAAAGAAAAATTTTGGAGAGCTGGAATGAAGAGATAATACAGCTCAGGCATGGACATAGCCAACTCCAGTTTAATTCCTGGCCTAACATATGGTGAGCATCACAGCAGTGATTCCTGTGGCCCAAAAGACAGCAAAAAAATGTTTTTAAAATTCTTGTATATCTAAATACTAATTTACTCTCTTCATATTTGATTTGTCACCTGTCTGGAGATAGAATTCTAATATGGTATTTAGAATTCTCTACTGTACTTTAGGTTCTGTGGATGCTATTGAAGCATGTGAAACTTTTTTGATTCCTAACTTCATGTCGGTGATATTTGCATAACATCTCTCAAAAAAATTTTTTTTGTTTTGTTTTTGGGTCACACCTGCAGCACTCAGGGGTTACTCCTGGCTCTATGCTCAGAAATCTATTCATGGTAGGCTCAGGGGACCATATGAGATGCCAGGATTTGAACCATCAACCTTCTGCATGCAAGGCAAACGTTTTACCTCCATGCTATCTCTCCGGTCCCAATCTCTCAAAATTTTTATTCTTATTTTTAGCCCTGCTGTTTTAAACTTTTACATGATATATATTTGTTCTTTTGGGGGTAATGGGGCCTTCCAAGCAATGCTCTGGGGGCTGAGAGGACACTGCTGGTGATACTCAGACAATCTGGTTGGTGGTTCAGTGCTAGGACTCGAAGCCTACAGTTCTAAGGACTCAGTCTTAGGTCAGGTGACATCTTAGCTAACCCCTGTATTATCTTCCTGGCTTCTATTTGTTTATCTTTTCTCATTATTTCTTTTGATCCTTTACACCTAAAGTTCCACACCCTTTATTTATGGAATCTTCTTGAAAATTATTCCTTGCAGTTGGCTCCCTTGTTTTCTCTGAACTCTCTCATTGACATTTCTATTAAAAGAGTATTGGAACTCCTTGATGAATGCTTTCATTTTTCTCTTGTTTATTTTCTTTATTCTATTTCAATTTTTCTTTGTCTACTTCCTGAGTTATTTTTTATATTTAACTTTTTTGCAAGACTGTATTTTTTATTATGGCCATTCAATATTTAAGATGCATAGATTTATTTACTCACTGATTTTTTTCTTCAGTAGAATTTGGCTCTTGTTGCATAGTATCTATCTTATTTTTTCCTGAGTTTAATAACTAGTATATAAAAAAAGTATTAAAAAATCTTCTACTTTTACATCATTTACTTATAATCTATTTTCAATTTTTGTTTTGTTTATTAGTATTCCTCTGAAATGTCTTTACTGTCTTTTCCTATTTCAGGAGAGAAATCATACTGCTGCCTGGAATTCTGTATTTGAGTCAGGGGGTCTTACTAACTAATGGACTTCACTATGAAGTAATTGAGTCTTGGAAATTTTATCAGTCAACATACAAGTGCCACTCTTTGTAGTTTTCTTGGAACCCCTGGTGAAGGAAGAGAATATCTGATGATTCTGTCTGTAGACTTTAATGGAAGTGCTGCTGCTCAAGAAGACAGACCTGAGACTTGACCTTCAAACAATGTATACCTAGGGAACAAAGGAGGGTGAAGTTATCCAAGGGACAAAGAAGTGGACAGAATCATGAGAGAACCCTGGAAGAGGAATATACTCAACAGCATCGACTATAGCTCCAACATCAAAATAGTTGACTCTAGGCCAGGACTGCAAATCTTGTTACAGTGGAGGTAAAATTTAGTTATGGGAGAAAGGACAGAAATGGGGGAGGGAAGCTAATGGCCCATGGATATTGAACTTTGCCATTCTCTAGAACCTTGTCTTTTCATAGGCATTGTTGGCTCTTGTTTATTATTCCTTGGAAAGGTTCTGAATATGGCAAAAGAGGGGGTTCATGTAAATAAGTTGAAGTGAATGACAGGAGACAAGAGGGACTCTTAAATGCACAAAAGTAAAACAAACACTTTATTTAAGAAAAAGGCAACTTGGAAAAAAAGCCTAATAAATAACTCAGTACAGCTGGCTTAAGCACTTTAAAGCCAGTGTCTGTGATAAGCAATGAAAACATTAATATAAAATGCTTCACCATAAATGAGTACAATTCAGGCTGATGTATTGCAGCTGAGCTGGCTGTCGGATGGCATGCTTTTAAAGTGATGTTTACAATCACTGTTTTTTCCGTTGGTAACTAGAAGAAGGCAGAAATGGCTGGAAGCCCTGCCAGGGTGCGGCTCTGGGTCTTTGGAGAGTGGGAGTTCTGCCAGGTGGCTGGTCTTCCTCTAATGCCCAGTTCCCAGCCAAGTTGAGACAGGGCAGTTAGCAGGGTGGAGTGGCCTGAGCAGAGATGCAGAATTGGGTTCACCTAGGGGTCAAGCAGTGAGATCTGGAGACAATGGGTTGGAATTCTGAGTTGTCTCTCCTGCTATTCCTGGAAGTCACAGAGGGTTGCTCTGGTACTTGGAGTTCTGTACCCTCCAATCTCTTTTATATCTACCCCTTCTTTGCCCAGCAGCTTCTTGACCCTTAAAGTCCAATCAAAACCTGGGTTTCCTTTTGGCACTTAAAAACAAGATGGTAACACCACATAAGCACCAAGAGGAGAGTAAATAATTTAATCCCATGACAGTATACTTCAAGGGTGGAGAAACCCTATATCTCCTAGGCCAAGGGAATTCCCTCTATAATATCCCCAATAGTTACTGTGCCTATGCAGGGGAGGAAAAAAAGCACAAAATAATCCTTTTATCCACTTATATATTTGTTTATTGATGGATTTTTTGACTTCTTTATTTTGGTGTAGATATTGATGTTGATGCTTCCAATTTTATTTTATTTTATTTTAATCTTTTTCTTTCTCTTTCTTTTTGTACTCCGGCATGGTTTGATTTCAGGACCGAGATTATTGTGTGATGCTTGTCTTTATTGCTGTAGTGCTCACTGGATATTTTATATTTCTTTTTGTATTGTTGTGGTGTTTCAATTACCTTTTTCCTGTCCTCTCTCAAACTGAGGTTGAAAGCCTTGTCTAGAAGGACTCCTCCCATTTTCAGTTTATTTGATTTTTTTTACCACATTCTATTGCTTTTCTTTCCTTCAAACAAGCCACATAACTCGAACTATATAGCTTTGCCTCTGAAATAAAGAGGGAAACAAGGGAGGGTACCAGAATCAAACAGATATATGATCACTAGACACAGCCCGGGGGGTGGGGGTGATGGTGGGGGATATGGATTGCAGGAAGGAAAGGAGGGTGGAAGGAGGACAAATTTGGTGATGGGAATTCCCCTGATTCAATGTTAATATGTACATAAAATACTACTGTGAAAGATATGTAAGCCAAGATGGTCAAAATAAAAATTAAAAAATCCAGATGGTAGAACGGGTAAAATGCAATTTTCTTATCCTGGAAAAGTGGTGAGGAAAGCATCAGAAAAGATAGTTTTTTTAAAAATATAATTTTTATTTTGATCATAGTGACTTACATATTGTTGACAATAATATTTTAGGTACATATTAACATAATATCGGGGAGGGGATTCCCATCACCGAATTATCTTCCCTACACCTCCGTTCCCATCCTACCTCCCATATCCTCCTCCCTCACCCCCAGGGCTGCTAGAATATGTGGTCCCCTCTGAGCCTAGCTTACTATTTAGTGGTCCTACACCTGTTTTGGTCTTGGTACCTCCCTTGTTTCCTCCTCAGAAAAGATAGTTTTTCAAAATAGATCAATAATGTTAAGTTTCTTTTTACTATGTGGGTCACATGATAATCTCTCCCCCAAAGACTTCCCTTTTTATCTAATGATAATGTTAAGACTCACTCATAGTTGATGAGTGCCAATCTCAAGCCAGGCCTGAACTGAACACAAGTCCAATTGGTCCCTTCTGGGAAAATACCCATTGCTGTGGACCCAGATTTCATGCCTGTGTGAGTAGCTTCAAAGAAATAGCACCTATTTCTTTATCACAGGTTTCTGGTAGCCATGCTGGCATAATGGAATTGTAGCTGTTCTTCATTTTCTTAATCCATATTGCCCACCAGGTGAATCACAAGGCCTTTTTCCTAAATGTTCAACTGTCCATCACTAACAGGAAAAATAAACAAAAACGTGCAGAAGAGGAAGTAAAATTCTCTTGGTGCCTGTTCCTAATTAGCAGTCTCTGAATTCTTAAATTATGACTCCAAACCTATCTATTAAGAAAATGTAGGTATCCCCTGACAGATAACTCTGGGGTTCCATGACATCTATTGATATCTTGGAGGTGTCATGGCCTGCTCAGTCTCTCTTCTTCCCAATCCACTATGCTTTACTCAGGTGAGTACTGGGCTGCTATGCGGAGACACAGTTTCTCTGGTCTTGGAAAACTGAACATTGATTCCAAATACATTTCCTATGGTTTCTGCTACAAATAACCATGCCCTTGTGACTTATCACAGAAAAGATTATTATAATCCTGGAGGTCAGAAATTAGACACAGGGCATGCTGAACTGAAAATCAGGGTACTGGTAGGAAATTCTTTTTGGAGGCTTTTGAGGTGAATTCTTTAATTTTACTTTTTCCCAGCTTCTAGAAGCCACCCACACTTCTTGACTCATAGCCTCTTTATCTTCAAAGCCAACAATGGATGATTGAGTCCTCAGATTTTCAGTCTGACATTGACAGCCCCAATTTGATGGAGGGTTTCACATATACTCATGTAAGGTTTATGCTCCACTTCATGAGCCACATTCCTAGACTCTTCCTTGATCTTTAAAGGAGCTTTGCAAAGACATTGAACCCATCTGAATAATCCACAGAAAGTCCCTATTTAAAGTCAGCTGATAAGCAAGCTTATTTTCTTCAATAACATTAACTCCACTGTGTCCTGAAAGGAAATATTTGCAGGTTTTGAGGCATGGACATTCTTGGAGGAGGTGGCATCTTTGATATTATTCTACATACACAAATCATCTACCATTGATGTCTACTCCTTTAATCCCCTTCTGTCCTTCTTGACATTTATATGATGTAAAGGTGGCTTTCCCTTTCAGGTCAAGCTCATCTTGTCTTCTCAGACTCCTCAATGGGCAGGTTCACCTAAATTCTTCTAGTCACAGTGGCATGCACCAGGTAGCTTCTTAAAAACAGCATTACCCAGCAATAATATGCTTCTTTGGGGACTTTTTAAAGACCTTCTGTCCTTTTTAGCAGACCTTATCCTCAATTCACATTTCTTCTACACAGTATCCTTTGTTCATAGTGTGGTGGAGTGACTTATTGGATATATGCTAAGCTTCATAAAGGGTAATGCTGCCAACTGCATTCACAGTGATTTTGTGATTACATACTCTAGTATACTAATGGAAGTAGCCTTCTGGAAAGTTTATTTGTTGTCTGAAATACTTTTAATAGTAACAAGAAAATGTGCATGTGCATGTTTATATGTGTATCGGTATATATGTGTATGTATGTATATATATATATATATATATATATATATATATATATATATATAGTTTCTGAGATGGGAAGAGGATAAAAATCTCACTTCCCTCTTGCTCCTTATCACAAAGAAGCCCATTTGGTTTCCCTGACATGTCTAAGCAGCCATTATCATTAGATGCAACATCAGGACCATATTTTGAGTATGCCACTGTGGGCAAACTACTTCATCTCTTTGAGACTCAGTGTTACCGTTTCCAAAATGAGAACCTTATTTTGAAAAATAAAAAAGAATGTGCCTCCCAGAAAATAGTCAGAATCATAGAACTTTGGTCAATCTTTTAGCAGTTGACTCTCCCACTGACTCTCCCACGTCTCTAACTAGTCTAATAATCCACTCTTCTCTCTCCTCGTTCCCATCATTTGCTATTTGTTTCTCAGGGTCCTACAATATAATGTTGCTATTTTAAACTCCCTCCTGACCCCTCATAATAGGCGCACACTCAGGATAGAGGTGCAGTGATAATGTAGACCTTTTGTGCCAAATCTGGTTTGCAAAAAACCAGGACCAGAACACTGGGGAAGGTCTAGGCAGAGAGAATTGTAGCTGGAGAAGGGAAAGGTAGTCAAAGACATTTTCTGAATTAATGGTCTACATGACTTTCAAAATTGAGAACCCATTCCTCAGGCCCTGTGTTGCTGCTTTATAAGTTTTTTCACTTTTCCCAAGGGAATTCTTAGTAACATTATAGAATAGGGTTATGGAGATTTATCATTGACTGAACTTTTTATCATTTTTTTGGATTCAATTCAATTCCTAACAACTTCCATCCATACCAAAACAAAACAAAACAAAACAAAAACAAACAAAAACCCACACAGGCAAACACAGCTCTTCAGAGCTACCTGATCATCACTGGACTTTCTCCACACCCAAATTATAAATTTCAATTGAACAGATTTATTCCATGGAAATGCTTTAAAACATTGGTAGGAATAGATTTTGCATTAGTGGTAATAAATTCATAACTGCAGTCACTTCTCATTTCTGCCTAACTCTTTGATAACTTGAAAACTGTAAATCTTGTTCTAGTGTAAATTTGGGTAAATGGTTTGATGGTTTCTTACTTCTGCTCCTCTTTTCCTCCCCCTACCTATCCTTTTGCCCTATCCTGCCACTAACCAATCAGGATGGAGGAAAGTGGAGAATTCTGACATACAATCAGAGAATCTCAAATTCACTGCAAGTTCTTGAAAAAGTCAGACACATCCATGCTTCTGCCTCCTGGAATTTATGTCGTCTGTTTGGGCTGGACCTCATGACTTCCTTCCAATAAAAGGAATATTACAAAGATGATGGGATATAATTTCTGAGACTGGTTTCTAAAAGGCTGTGACTTTTATCTTGCTGGCACACTTCTCTATTTGGCTTGCTGGCTTTGATGAAGCAAGCTGTCATAATGGGTAGACCCACATGGCCAGTACCTGAGGGTGGCCTCTTGATAATGCCTAGTGAGATACTGAGGCCCACAATCTAATGGCTCATGAGGAGCTGAACCCTGCCAGGAACCTCTTGATGAGCTTGGAAGAAGATCCTGCCTCATTTGAACATGGATATGACTGGGCTCCAGTTGACACCTGATTTGCAATCTTTGAGACTCTAAATAGAAAACACTACTAAATTGCATCAGATTTCCTTTTCTACAGACAGTAGAAAATAATAGAGATAATACTAAGTGATATCTCTAGTATTTTAGGCTAAGCATTTTGGGTTAATTAGTCATGGTGAATGATTTTTGCCTTTCTTATGTTACTTATCTGTAAAATGGGATAGGATAATCCCCAATGGACCTTCTCAGTATAGCAGGAAGAATGGGTTATTGGGACATATTTTAAGGGCCAGAGAGATAGTACAGTGAATAGAGTGCTTGCCTGGCACGTGGCTGACATGTTTTCAATTCCTGGCATCCCATCTGGTCCCCTGAGCACCACCAGGAATTATTCCTGAGTGTAGAGCCAGGAGTAACCCTTAAAAACTTCCAGTTTTTTAAGGTCCTCTCACACAAAAGAGACACATTTTAATACTGAAACCTTATTATGCAACCATATACTTGCATCAATAATAGCCATTGATTTATTCCATAAACACTTCCTGAGCACCAATTATGGTTAGATTCTATGCTGTGAACATAGGCTAGGAATACGACATTTTTGCTTCCTTCGATGAGGTCATGGTGTTTATAAGGCGAGTGATAGCTTGGAAATAGAACAAACCACAATATATTAAGTGTCCAGAAATATCCTTAAGATGGAAGCCCAGATCACAAAACTGCTCTCTAAAGTAACAAGGGTTCTCGAAAAATCTCAGGGATTTCCTATTCTTTCTTTCTCAGGGAGAATACCAATAACAAATAATAAATTAAGGAGTTTAAGGACAGAAGTTGTATAATTGATGAGACCCAGGGGTACAAGCTCTAAATGTGTATGGGATGCACTCTGGCATATTAAAAAATTAATTTCTTTATTTAAGCTCCATGGTTACAAACATGCTCATAATTGGGTTTCATAAAATATATATTCCCCTTTTACCAATGCAACTTTCCCACCACCAATGTTTCTCATATCCCCCTCCTCCTTTCCTCTACCTGTCTTCAAGACAGGCATTATATTTCTCTCTATATAATTGTTATGGTAGTTGTTAGTGTAGTTATTTCTCTAACTGCACTTACCACTCTTTGTGGTAAGCTTCATATCATAGGCTGGTCCAACTGGCCCTCATCTCTATTGTCTCTGGCTATATTGCTATATTCCCTCTCTTATTTCACTCAGCATAATATTCTCCTCGTACATTCATGTACAGGAGAATTTCATGACTTTATTTTTTTCTAACAGTTGCATATTCCATTGTGCATATGTATTACAGTTTCTTTAGCCACTCATCTGTTGTCAGGCATCTGGGTTATTTCCAGATTCTGGCTATTGTAAATAGCACTGCTATAAACATAGGAGTGCAGAGGGATTTGTATTGTGCTTTTATGATCCTAGAATATATCCCTAGTAGTGGTAATGCTGGATCATATGGAAGTTCAATTTCCAGTTTTTTTAAGGAATATCCATATTGTTTTCCAGAAAAGCTAGACTAAATGTTATTCTCTAGCATTGAATGAGAGTTCCTTTCTCCTCACATTCACACCTGTAGAGGTTGTTTTTGTTCTTTGCAATGTGTGCCACTCTGTGGTGTGAGATGATATCTTATTGTCATTTGATTTACACCTCCCTGATCATTAGTAATGTGGAACAATTTTTTCAAATGCCTCTTGGAAATCTGCATTTTTTTCTTTGAGGAAATGTCCTCATTTTTTCTCACCAGGGGGTTAGATTTATTTATTTTTTTGTTAAGTTCTGTCAGTACCATGTATATCTTGGATGTTAGCCCCTTATCTGATGGGAATGGATGAATAGTTTCTCCCATTCCGTGGGTGACCTTTTATCCTAGTTGCTCTTTCCTTTGAGGTGTAGAACTTTCTCAGTTCAATGTAGTCCCATTTGTTTATCTCTACTTCCACTTGTTTGGACACTGCCGTTTTCTCCTTGAAGATGTCTTTAATCTCAGTGTCATGGAGTGTTTTGCCTATGCTTTCTTCTATATACTTTATAGTGTCAGATCTGATATCAGGGTCTTTAATTCATTTTGATTTGACCTTTGGTCAGAGTTAAAGGTCTGAGTTCACTTTTTGTTAGTATGTCTTACCAGTTGTCCAACACCACTTGTTGAAAAGGCTTTCTTTCCTCCATTTTGAGTTTCTGCCCCTTTGTCAAATATTGTATGTCTGACGGTCACTCTGGCATCTTAACCAGGAAAGTGCTTTCAATAGACATCCCAGGACCTTTTCCTTCTTTCTTCAGTTTCTCCAGTGGCACCAAAACAAAACAAAAAAAAAAAAAAGAAAGAAAAAGAGAAAACCAAAACAGAAAGAAAACATGGGAACAATCAATAAATCAATAAATTTAAGAGTCTTGATTTCTGGTAAGAAGCAGCTTTTTTGTTGTTGTTGTTGCTTGTTTGGTTTTGGGCCATATCCAGCAACACTCAGGGATTACTCTTGGTTCTACACTCAGAAATTGCTCCTGGCAGGCTTGGGGGACCATATGAGATGCTGGAAATTGAACCCATGGCAGCCTTGTCCAAGGCAAATACCCTACCACTGTGCAATCTCTCTGGCCCCAAGAGGCAACTTGTAGGCAGCACCTCTTTCTTTCTTTTTTCTTTAATATAATTTTTATTTTTGATCATAGTGGCTTACATATTGTTGACAATAATATTTTAGGTACATATTAACATAAAATCAGGGGGATTCCCATCATCAAATTGTCCTCCCTACACCTCCATTCCTGTCCTACCACCCATATCCTCCTCTCTCTCCACCGGGCTGCTAGAATAGGTGGTCCCCTCTGTGCCTAGCTTACAACTTAGTGGTCTTACACTTGTTTGGTCTTGGTACTTCCCTTATTTCCCCCTCTAACTGGGAGGCAGGACTAGATAGTTCTAGTTATGTGGTTTTGTTTGAAGAAGAGAAAATTGATAAACTGGGGTAAAAATCAAATCTGCCCAAAATGGGCGGAGTCCTTCTAGAGGCTCTCATCATCGGTTTGAGAGACAAAGGGGAAAAAGGAGGTGAAACACCTCAATAGTACAAAAAGAAGTGTCAAATAAAATATCCAGTGAGCACTCCAACAATAAAGATAAGCACCACATAAAAGCCATGATCTTGAGATAAAAAACATGGCTGAGCATATAAAGAAAGAAAAGAAGAAAAATAAATAAATAAATATAAATGGAGACAATAACTTCAATAACCACACTAAAACAAAGAAATTGGCAAATAGTAGATAGATAAATACAAAAAAAAAATTGTTTTGTGCTTTTTGCCATTTTTTGTCCCCTCCTGCATAGGCACAGTAAATTTGGGGTCATTCAAAAAGGAATCCCCCCCCCACCAAAAAAAATAAGCAAGGGGCTCGGAGAGATAGCACAACGGCGTTTGCCTTGCAAGCAGCCGATCCAGGACCAAAGGTGGTTGGTTCGAATCTCGGTGTCCCATATGGTCCCCAGTGCCTGCCAGGAGCTATTTCTGAGCAGAAAGCCAGGAGTAACCTCTGAGCACTGCCGGGTGTGGCCCAAACAAACAAACAAACAAACAAACAAAAAACCCAAGAAAACCAAAAAGGAATTTCCTTGGCCTATGAGATACAGGGTTTCTCCACTCTTGGAGTATATTGTCATGGAATTAACTGTTCAAGTTCATTTACCCTTGGTGCTTTCATGATGTTCTGCTCCATCCTGGGTGATCAAATCAGATCTCTGTATGTAGAGATCTCAGCATCTGCACAGATCAAGGGGTGGAACTTATGGGCAGCACCTCTTTCTTTGTTATCCTTTACTTATCTTTATTTACTTTCCCTCTCTCTGACTCTGTACCTCTCTATTTCTGTGTGTTTTAATTTAATCTGGTATCTAGAGAAAGTTAATATATTTATTTTGTTTTGGGGTCACACCAGCAGGGCAGAAAGTCTATGTCCCAACTCTTCTGGGGGTAGTCAAGCGAGTAGTCAAGGGACTACTGTCAAGCTGTAGTCAAGGGACTGTTGAGCTGGGGATTAAACCTGTGCCTTCTACATACAAAGCCTGTCCTCAATCTGGTGAATTTTTTCTCTGGTTCAGAATAGTCACTTTTGAAGGCACTTCTTTTTGACCTTCAAGAGTCATGCATCGCTTATTTATTTTTAAATATGCTTGGTGTAATTCTGGACACCAAAACTGTGTTGTAAGATAATGAGTCTTAAGTGCCCTCCCTGGTACTTCCCTGCTTTCCTGGTACATCATCCTTTTTCCTCATGAGCCACAAAGGTCTGATAGTACATCTAAAGGCCTACCTGCCTCCTAGGTGAAACTTTTTTCTATCTGACTTCTCCCTGAAAGTAGAGCCCCCTAGTTAACCTCCATCTTCTTCTCTGTTTTGTACCTGTGTATTGGAGAAAATGTTAGTCAATGTTTAACAGCTGAAGGGGGGAAGACTGATGAATTCCTGAGGGATATTATGAATTGAGTACAGTAGCCATCCCTCTGAAAACCTGCAGAAGACCTATGACAGTTCCCACAACCCGCAGACGTATTTTTGAAGGGGTGGAGGGTGTGGTAGGTAGTATTCTCATCATAACAGGGTTGGATGGAGGGTACTATTAGGACAAGGTAGCACTCCAGCTGCATGGGGCTTCAATGAGCTTCTGTGGGTGGCCTGGGCTCTAACCACCACGCACAACATGGTTTCTTCAGGAAAATGCATTTTGAGTACCAGAAAACTGACATATACTCAAACTTTTGGAACAGAGCCTGCTCTTTAGTTGGATGCTGCTTGAATGCCACGTTCACAGTTAAATTATATACATAGGCTTATTTTTAAGATCTATGCCTATTTCCAAGACATTTCACTTATGTAACAATGGGAATTGGAAGAAAAAAATTGATAAAAGTAGAAATCATGGTCTTGGGAGAGAGAGGGAATATGTGAACATGAAATGTATAAAACACAGTTTTACATGAAAGGAGGATTGGAGAGCCAGAGAGAATGCCTAAAATACTCCCTATATTTGTTTCATTAGTTCTATGTAGACTGTCCTTTAAGTAGCCTCATGTTCAGACAGGTCTGAATTATGAGACCAACAATGGAAAGCTACAGCAACAGGGAGAGTTAAATTAAATTAGATTATGACCAAGGCCTGCATTTGATTGGATTTGCTCAAGTCATGCAGAGCCTGTGGTCTTCCATATCCTCCCATCTGTGGATTTCCAGAGCGATACCTAATGATCTTCCTGATGCCAGACCTAGATTCCCTTGCTCTAAATGAACATGGCCTGCAGAACCAGCAGTAGCTTTGCACTGGACCAGATCTTGGTGCCAGTTTTCTAGAACTCTTATTTACTCAAGGTATCACCCCTATATCTATGTTACCAACTGGATGTTTAAAATCCTTGTTAGTCCGAGTGTAAAAATGAACATATCTACCATAGGTTATTTTATTTTAATTCAGTAATCACAAGTGATGTTACAAATTCATAGAAATAAATGAATTTATTTCAATTCAGTTCCTTTATGATAACAATGCCGATAGGTCCAGGTGAGAACCAAATTCAAACCCCATTGATTGAACCACTTTGGTTGGTAGTATGTTTTTAACTTGGGAAAGTCACGAAGATGGTTCCATTGGCCTTTGGGTTGGCAGCAAGCTGTGGGATGAATATCTCCTCCTCTCCAACTGTGTGTATTTATTCACAGACTGCCCTGGTATTCCAGGCAAAAATAACCAATGTAAATGCTGTTGTTTTCCAATTGTGATTTTAAGAAACGGAGTTCTCATTCTGATTCATACTTCGTGTTTAGAATAGAAGAGTTGCTCCACCTGCGTTCTTGGGGAAAAGCTGATTCCTCAAGGCGTGCTTACCATGGCGCTCACACTGATTTGGAGGAGATTTTCATATCCACGCAATGAAGACTATATGGTGTGTTTAGTTTTGAGGTGTCTAGCCTTGCCATCAGTAGACCAATGGCTTCCCAAGTCTAGAATGTGGATAGTGGGAGCAATGAGGAAAGGAGTTAGTATTAATACATTTTAGCATCCAGATTATCATGAGGTAAGGAAACTCTAGTAAGAATAATAAGATAATTAGGCATAGAGAGGGTCCTTCACTATGACTCTTACTCTGTTATAAAATAGTTTTGTTATTTTGTGCAGACCATTCATTTTATTTGTGCAAGTTGGTTGTTAGTGTGTCATTCATCTATGTCTACAGTTGGAGCAAGTAATTATATCTGTGGGAGGACAGGTAAAGTGTTCCTGGGCTCAGCATCTCTTGGCCAGCAGTGGAGAGTCAAAACTGGTACAGTCTGCTGCCCACAGTTTCTCAATTTCTGTATTAATCCTAGCCATGCACATTAGCCTTTAGGTGCCTTGTCCCCTTGAGCTAGTTCAATCTGAAATTGAGAGTGTGGTTGTTGGCCTAAATGCCACTGTGAGCATTTTTCCTCGAATATCCACAGCTCCCTATCTGTTCTCAGTATCATTTTCTATAAATCTGTACCAGGCTCATTATTCTTTTAATTTGTTATCTCACTTAGTTTTCTACAGAGAAGTTTCTTTTCCATTTTCAAATAAAGAATAGGTTGAACTGCAACCCACATCTACTTGATTATGAGACATCTTTCCTTAAGCTGTAATGGTACAATCCTCAGGACATTTTTTTGTTTGTTTGTTTTATACCTTGTCATCCAGATATTTGGAAGGGACAGAACAGAATCTTGAAGCCAGGTTACCTGGAATGGCCTTGGCTCTCTGGCAAGTTTTTGCCTAGACTCTTGGAGCCTGGACCCAATTTCTTGCCTCCTGGGCTGGTGGCCAGTTTCTGGCTCTTACTAAACCAACACCCCACACCAGGATGCTGCCTCCACCTACACTTGATAACACCTGCCATCTGGCTCATCCTGCTCCATTATCTGGGCTATCATTCAGGGAATCACAGGAGCTCCTGGAGCCAAGGCTGACTTCGTCACAACTCAGAGTCATTTGATCGCCAGTCCTTGACCCCTACATTAAGGTTAGCCCTAACATTCCTGCAGTTTTCTTGAGGCTTCTCGGACATCCTCTGCTTACCACCTGCCCTACTGCTGAGCTCTCAGCATGATTCCAGTGCATGAGTTCAATGTGCTTATGACATTCAAGGTCTCTAGGACAGAAGACTGGGAAATATGGTCATCTCATCCTAGATGGGGAGGTGACCTCAAGGCGAAACCAACAGTGGATGAAGCAGAGATTGTCCAACAGAGCTGCATCAACATACCTTTTGTTTTATTCATGTGCTCTTTTCCATCCTTACTTATTTCCTTGCTTCTAGAGAGCTCTTAAGCACAAAGCCACAGGGGAAAGAGGTCTTTTCACCAAAGTTAGCCCATTCTTGCTTTGTCTATGCATTCGTTCTCGAAGCATTTGGTTGTTTTCTATCTTAATTATGCTCCTTTCATCAGTGGCTGGCAGGCACACAACTTTTAAAGGAGTTTATCTTAAAAACCCATTCTCCCTTGAAAAGAAATTTTCTTGTGGAGTACTGTGAAACCTCCAAGGACAGTTTCATGTGTGAGTGCATATATGTGTATGTGCAGGAATACAAGTATGTATGGACATGTTTGTATGGGTTTAGATGTGTACATGCATTTTTTAGGCATGTGGGAATTGCGGATGCTACATTTTGTTTAGTATTACTTTGGAAAAATCAGACCAGGGATCTGGGGAGCTTACATATCCTTTAGCCTTGAGTTCAAACTTGCAGACTTCTGCTTATGATGTCATTAATGAATCAGTGGTACAGTGATGACATTGTGAAGGGGAGCCAGGTCTTTTCAGTGGGTTAGGTAGATGACAGCACCATAAGTTTGGTTACATTTATCTAATTTAGTGCCTTATTGTAACATATTTCTCTGGGTTATGACTCTAAATATCTTTGACTGAATACAAATGACATACAGTAGAAATAAGTTAAAATTGACAACTACTCACATTTTAATATAAATTAACTTTTAGGCTAGGTTACCCAGTGCATAGTTCTTCATATATAGTAGAACTCTTAAAGGAATCATTCATTTATCTTTTTTACCCACTCATTTAAGATATTTTTATAGCTTCAATTGTTCACAGAGAGACCAAGAGAAGATTTGGTACCTAAGGAAGTAGTCAGAGACCTAGAATTCCTCATGGGAAACAATAGAGCGTGATCAAAATAAATTAGAGTGAGAGCTAGAGCAGGTGTTGTAGACATAGCTGTACAAGGATGTCGAATAAAGCAGGTTTAGATGGAGCTGAGATTAGCTCTGAGGAGGGGTTTGGATCTGCACTGAATTTTAATTTTTGAAATTACCCAGATGAGGTTAATATGACTAAAGCTAGAATGAATATATAAAACAAATATTATAAATGGAGAAATAGGTGAAACGATGAGTTAGAGAAAGCAGAGGTTTATATTTTTCTTGATATTAGTTTTAATAACCAACTACTAAACTAATTCATAAGTGTAGTGATTGCCAGTCCTGATATCTATATCTATATCTATATCTATATCTATATCTATATCTATATATATGTAGAGAGCGAGAGAGAAAAGAGAGAAGTAGAAACTAAGTATACTTTTTATTTCTCCTGGAATCTGAGGCCTGTCTCCTCTACCTGGGAGTTTCTGAGAGAGAGGTAGAGAGAGAGATGTTAGAAATTCACCAACCAGAGGTGGCAGTGGTAGGCCCATATTAAAAAAAAAAGGAAAAAGAATAGACAGCATTTTACCATCTCTGGCCTCCCATGAGCTAGCAGGTGCTGCTCTTATTACTATCCTGTCCCCCCCAACTTTCCAAGTTTTCCCTTTAATACACAGCATGAAAAGGGGGTATGTCCACGTTCAACTGTCATTACAGTGCAGGTATCCAAGAGGCATTCCAAGCTCAACTGCCATATATCAACACATAAGTCCCGAGCCTTTTCTGTACACATGAAGTGATTTTAATATTATTGGAGTGTGGGGGAAAGGCAACTGGCTACTTATTTTAAACTAAATATTTTTATTGTTTTGACAATTATTTTCAATTTTAGGCACAATAATGCTGATATGGGCTAATAATGATAGGAATTTAGCCACATTATATTACCACACATATATTTAATGCCACATAAGATACTAGAGAATGTAAGAAAACATTGGTTCTGAGATAATGAAGGAAATCAATGTCCTTCTCTGGTTTGAATTGTCTAGCCCCGACTCAAATTTACACACCAACTTTATGACCAATTATAATTCTCTGCCTACACACAGTAGGCACTTGATATATGTATTATACCAATGCACAAATTATCTTTTATTGTTTTGACTAAGTTGAACTGTTTAAAGAGCTTGGTTTGGACTCTTGTGGACTAAAGTTGGTTTACCCCAAACTTCAAAGTAGAAAGGAAAGGCTATTCAAACAATCAATGTTACATATCAATCACTGGCCAATTTCCCCAGCCTCTCCTAGTCTCTCATGCACATTCATCTAGCTTCACTCAAATTCCCTCAGAAATAGCATTGATTTATTTTCCAATTTATGTGGTTATATTCTGTGGAAAAACCAAGCCTCCCTACCTTGCAAATGCCAAACATGCCCTCTAAGGACTCAAAATTTGTTGCTAATGCTATATTAGGAACAATGGGAAATATTTTCAGGAAAATAAAATTTTTGATATTGTTTAAATTAATTAGTCTAATGAAACATCACCCAAAGGCAAAAGCCTGGTTGTTTACTAAATACTAATCCATGGCTCCTCATTAGATGATACCTGGTCAAGGACAACCTGAGAAAAAAAGATTAGATAATTTTGGTTTCACTATCTCTGACCATGGTTCCCCTCAGCCACTGACCATTGGAGGATGAGGACCCCAGTATAATATGGACACCAATATCTCTTAAAAGAATGTAGTGACTCAGTATTTCTTTGAAATTCCAGGAGTACAAACCTGTCCTGATTTCCTGGAATCTCCCTCGGCACTGAATGCTTAGTCTCACCATTTCTATGAAAGGACTGTTAGTGGTGTACAGAATCCAAAGGACCATTTCTGTTCTGGAGAGCTTCTGGGGTCCAGTTGTCCCCCAGACCAGATTCCTTTCTCCTTTGCTTAGTCAGCAGCTATGGAATGAGGAAATTGTCATTATGGCTGAGATGTTCTTATAAACTGTTCTCAGTTTCTGCTTTTCTCGAACTAGGAAGGCAGAATGTTTAAAATATGCCACAGTCCTTAGAAGCTGATATTCTTTTTTTTGTGGGTTTTTTTTGGGGGGGGGGTCACACCCGGCAGTGCTCAGGGGTTACTCCTGGCTCCATGCTCAGAAATTGCTCCTGGCAGGCACGGGGGACCATATGGGGCACTGGCATTCGAACCGATGACCTTTTGCATGAAAGGCAAACGCCTTACCTCCATGCTATCTCCTGGGTCCCAGAAGCTGATATTCTAATCTGCAATGTCTTGTCTAGATGTTTCTCTGTCCAGCACATGGTTATGCAGTGGCCCGAGTGTCTTATCAGTGAAATCTAGAGAGGGTAGAACCACCTCTTGGGCACTCTAGTGCTGACAATGGTTTGTCCCTCCAGTGTGTTCTCACTGGGTGATTATGAAGTGAAAGTTGTGAGCACTCCAATACATGCTGCCTTTATAATCAATAGATGCTTCTGACCAGAGGCAGCAAGGCTCATGTTGGACAAACTATGGAAGATGACCCAGCTCAGGAGGTGAATGCTATGCCTGTTGCTTAGACAATGCCCAGGCTAAGTGGATTTGGAACAGCATGGATCCCAAACCAGGAGAGACCAGAGGAAAGCAACATTTGAAATTGATTCTCAGAGATGACATCTTTCAGGTGAGTCCTTTTGAGTCATGTAGAGGGGCAGAGCAAATGTAGAAACATTCCTGTCCAATTCTATTGCTGGGGTGAGATAGCTCTCTGGTAAACTGGAGATTAGCTTCCCTTTTCTCCAGAGAATGAAAGTAGTTGAACAAGGGTCAGTACATAGGGTTAGACCAGGACTAGGCTTGTACCTGACCCCTCTGTGATTATAAATCATCTCTGTGATTTCTACCTTGGTTAGGCTCACTTTACTGGATACATTCATTCTACCTGTCAACACTGAGATCTGCTTGTCCTTTACTGTCCTTCACACATATACCCTGGAGAAGACTTTTTTGCTTATTATTCCTTTGTTAACTCTTTTTTTATTTTCATAGTATTTACCTCTTTCTGTATTTTTTCAGAGTGATATCTAGAGGACAGCCGTGAGTAGGTCCTCTGCTATATTTGTGAACTGGTTTTATTCTTCTCACAATGCTCATGTCCCTCCCCAAGTTCTCTTAAATTTTCAGGAGAGTTGGGAATAGAATAAAACACATTTACCTTCTCTGTTCTTCTTAAAACTCTGCTTGTGTGTTGATTTCCAGCCTTTATCAGAAATGTAATGTCAGTGGTAAATTGACCCTATAAAATGGTTTTATAAAAATAAAATAGAAATTTTGTTCATTATTTAGGTTCCTGGTCTGCTTTGTACTTTATTCAGCCTTTCTTTCTTCCTTCCTTCCTTCCTTCCTTCCTTCCTTCCTTCCTTCCTTC